>PVJA010003790.1:50192-91705 GCA_004027025.1 Myocastor coypus | reverse complement strand
GGCTGTGTTCCTCAAATTCAGTGATTCTAAGCTACATATTTCCTGTGGAGAGTCCCGGGGAATATAGCCCTCCCTTGACCACAAAAGAAAAAACAAACTTTGAACTAATGAGGTATCATAGTAGTGTGGAACAGTCTCAGCCCAAAGTTTTTGTCTTTTCATAGCCTGGTATAGTATGAAAAATAAGGATGACATATAACTTAACCTTGCATAATAATAGACTAGTTGCCTTAGGACTTGGAAAGAAGGTTGATACTAAGGAACCTGTGTAGATTCCTCCTGACTGGTTTGTCTTCCAGTATCTTCATAGCCTTGTGCCTTTTCTTGTTCCCCTACTGTGTGTTGGCTGCTGTACTAAACTCGTTCCATGTATTATTTCTAGTCCTTATGCCAGCCTCGTTGATTATGTACATACACATTTTCTCTACTACTGGCACTCTGGAGTCCTACTGTTTGAGAAATGGGTGACTTTATTTTTTCAAGTTGCTGAGTCTCTCTGCTGCAGCTTTTATTTGAGAAACTAATGGTACTTTCTTCATAGGTGTGCTGAGAAGATTACCTAAAGCGGATATACGTGACAGAGCCTGGCTTAGCAGACAGTCACATATTGGCTTTTGTTGTTGACTGATGTTAGTTTTGCCCAAGGTCAACTTGGTAGTAGATAAATAGAGTCAAACTTTGAACTGTGGACTGATTATAGGGTCTCAATTCATGGTGTTATTTCTTAATTGTATATTTAGTGACTGCAGAGTCATGGGTATATAGAAAACTCATTATCTATTTGTTGATAATATGATAGATTCTTATTTTTGGTAATGTCTCTTACATATTTAATACATAAGATATTGTATTGAGTACTTGGAAATAATTTAAGGTGTTCATGTACAGGGAGTTGAAACCAACCTTGACAAGGAGCAGCTTTTAACTTAGCATGTTGGAGTCTGAAGGAAAAGAAGGGAAAGAAGTAAAATAGTTGATTGACATAGGTATTGTTGTTGTCATTTTCCTGGGAAAGAGATGGAGACCCAGCCATCTAGCTACCAAGCCATTCAGCTACCAAGTGACAGACATGAGGATTGAACCCAGAATCTGCTGATACCCATACATCTGATTGTAAAATTCTTAGAGCCATTAGCAGGGTTGGTTGTGAATCCACTGAATGCTCTTATGGCTTCTTCGTCATGTTAATCTGCACTATCTGCTTATGGAAGTAGCTCTTTCAACTAACACAACCTTCTGGATTCATATGGGACATGTGAGAGAAAAGAAAATACAGTTTAGGCAGATGTTAATTTTAGGCTGTCCCTTCTACCATCTAGAACTTCATTTTATCTCTGCTCTTTCTACCTCATACTCTCTATCTGCCCACAGTGACGGCTTTTCAGGCATAATTTTTTCTTTTCTTTCTTTTTTTTTTCCCCATTTATATATTTGGTATAGGTCTCGCAGCAGCTTGGACCTGTAGTGATTCACCTGTTATCAGCCTCCCCGGTGCTGAGATTACAGGTCCATGCCACCATACCTGGACTCCTTCACCAGCTTAGCGTGCCCCAGGGATAGGGCCTGCTTGGCATGAGGGATTGGGGATCGAACCCTGGTCCCTGTGCTTGCCCAAGCAGGCACTTAGTCTGCTGAACTATCTTGCTGACTCTTTTTCTTATTTTATACTTCCTCCCTATCTTTGAAATTGTCTTTTAGAAAAATAAATTCCAGTTAGAATTTATTTTCTGAATTAAAGTAATTTATCTGGGCTAACTTCCTAAAAGGAAGTTAGGTATCATGGTCATGGGAAGCACAGGCTTTGAAAGTATCCTTGTTTAGTCCCTGTCCTAGTGCGACCATCTTCACTTCCTCATATATGAAATGCAGGACCATAAGTATTAAACTAGTGGCTAGTAGTACTTGATAATTGCCAGCTATCCTATTATTATTAGTTGGAGGTAGTTATGTTTTAGAAGCAGAAACTATAAAAGATGTCTATGGAGAAGAGTAAAAATGTGCCTTCATTTCTTCAAGGAAATAGGTGAGGATTTTCTTGTTTCTAAATTTTTAAAATGACTTTTTTGCATCGATAGGTCCTGGTGCCCACTGACAAATCTCAGGACACTGTGTTACTGTTACTGTCCAAACACATACCTAGAGGAGGAAACATTGCTGTCTTACTGCATTAGTCAGGATAAGCTAAATTATGCTGCAGTAACAGCCATTAAATCTCAATGGGCTAAAACTCAGTGTTTTCTTTATTTAGTTTAATACAAGTCCTAGTCAATCTTAATTTAGAAGAAGGGTAGGAAGAGTCCTCCATGGTATGTCAGTTTTATCTGAGACCCATGCTGACAAAGCCAGTCTTGCACTTCATTCCTGTGACACAGAACTGCATACCAGCTTTTAAAGTAAGTAATTTCATTTAGTAGTCAGTAAACATTACATGGCCATGGCCAACATCAGAAGGTTGCAAGTGTGCCGTGAAGGAGAGAGCATTAGAGCCTCTGGTAGACCTTCTCCCTCCTGCCAATGTCTGATCATTATCTCAGTCCTGTGGTTTCTGCCTCTTACATACTCCGGTCAGTTGAGCTCACTGGCTCTCTTGCTACTCTCCTGCATGAAATCCTCAGATGGGTTTTCATTGTCCCTTGGGATGAATTGCAGACAGTGTTGGGTTTACCTCTGTAGCCTGTCTCTTATGAAGCTATGATAGCTTGTGTCTTTTAGTATATTCATGTATGTAATTCTCAGCACAGTGAAGAAGATATTTCGTATTTAAATATAGCTAATAAAAATCTTATCTGTAGCTTTGAAACTTTAGGTTCTTGTGTTTAACAGCAAATGGCAAAAGAAACTTTTGCCCATAAGAGGGGATTGCTGGTTGATGTAGTTGTAGGAGATGAGATTCTAAGAGATCTGTCTGGAAGAAACTTGTTGATAAAACTACAAATTGAAAATATATGCAAAAATCTCGTTTTGGATACGTACACATTAAATGTTCTTACAAGGTACATGTTATGATTAAAATGTCCTTATGCCCCTCAGAGACTTTAGAGTTACTTCCTATAAAGTCTTTGATCCAGAAATAATACATAATAATTAGTTGTTATAGGCAGCAGAATTCATACTGTGCTTGAAACTTCCGAGAGTCTAATGTCAGTTGTTCTTGGCTTGTTGGGTAGGAAATCATAAAAATCATTATTTTTCATTTTGGTTGAAGAAAAATTGAAAGTGTCAGACTTTGATGTATTCCTTCTTTTAAGCAAATCCACATGGGAAATTCTATTTTCTGTCATTCTTTAATCTCCAAAACCTAAAATTAAACTTAAAGCATAGTGTAAAAGATTCATTCATATGTTGTATACTATGCTATTTTCCAACTTGCAAAGCAAATTAATATACATGATAGCCTTTATGTTGTAGTCTCTAGTAGGAATCAGTCCTAAATTCTAACATTTACTTTGTCATCTTGAGGTAGTTATAGTTGCTCTTTTGAGCCACACATTCTGTTGTAAAGTGTGCTTACACTTACATACCTGCTGCAAAGTAGGGATTTACAAAAAATGCAACTTGCTCATTCCTTACTGTTCTTTTCCTTCCACCTTTTGCATTCCAGAATGAACATGCTGAAGTGTGAAAAATTGTTTTAAAAATCTGACAAATATGTATATTGTTCTTCCTAAGCGCAGGCACACACCACGTATTTAGTGGTCACACCAGCCCTAATCTTTACCTTGTACCTGAGGCAATTGAGGCATGAAGTAGTGAAAACTTGTCCAAGGTCACACAGGTTTTACTGATGAGTTACTCTTTCCTGTGTGACTATGTTAGTCTGAGAAGATGTGGGTTGCTCAGACATTAGGCTCACCTTGTCCTGGGCCACCTGTGCACTGCACACACATCATGGCTGGCCTCCTACATGCCAGACACTGCACAGGCTTCTGCCCCGCTGAGGCAGCTGTCATCCCAGGGTGTTAGAGCATGTTTAACAAACTATTGCTCAGTATTATTTTTTCCATTTTTTGTTGGTTGGGAAGAAATACCAAAAGAGTAATATTTCATGCACATTAGAATTGGCGAAGGCCAAACGTCAGCATCTCATTGCAGTATGACAGTGCTCGTTCATGTATTTACTATTTGTGTTCTCTTTTAAGCTACGAAAGAAAAGTTGAATTTGGAAAGATTAGAAGCCTCCAGAACCTACCTAGCATGTCACAGAAAAACTTTGCCTACTTTTTCATTGGAATCACTACAACAAAATAGTCCCCAGGGGTGAGCTCCTGCAGTTATAGGAAGAGGCCCTTAAATGCTCATGTGGATGGTGTAATCAAAATATACAGTGAGGCTGGGGATGTAGCTCAGTGGCACAGGTGCCTGCCTGGCAAGCACAGGGTCCTGAGGAGAGAATAAAAGAAAGAAGGAAAGAAAAAAGCAGGAAGGAAAGAAAGAGTGACTGTCTAAAATTTTAAAAAGGTTATAGTAATACACATTCTGTGAGTCCCCTTCAAAATACTCATTCTTACATCAGATACACTTGTCTTATCATTCCTATCACTTCCTGATCCGATTCTGGAAGACTTCATGAAGTTTTGGGGTTGTGGGGGTGGGGCAGGGAGTTGTGAAACTGGTACCATCCGAAATGTTGATAATGGAGACATCAGTATAATTTGAAACAGGTATAACGATGGAATAAATTTCTTAAGAGTTTAAACTACTGAGAAGAAATTACTTTAGTAATTTAGGTCACCTTGGAGCTGTGTTACCTTTAAATAAGTTTTTGATAAGTGATAAAGGCCCTTGCCAATGTCTTAGTCTGAACTCTGGGAACTTCTGGTTCCATCTCAGCCACTGTGTAGCCATAGTGAAGTCGTTTAATGAGTCTTGCCTTCAGTTGTATTTGTAAAGTGAGAGGAGTTAGGTAAGGTATCAAAGTTTGCATTTATTTATTATTTATTTATTTTTGTGTATTTGGTACAGGGTCTCACTATGTAGCTCGGATTCATAGTGGTCCTCCTGTTTTCAGCCTCCCCAGTGCTGAGACTGCAGGCATGCACCACATGCCCACTCTCAGTGGCTGGCTCAGTGCACCTGGGAGTGGGCCCGGCACAGCCTGTGGTACCTGGGATTGAACCCTGGTCCCTAGGCTTGCCTAAGCAGGTGCTTAGTCTGCTGAGCTGTTTCGCCAGCCCATAGTTTACTTTTTAAAAGGCATATGTTCTGAGTAACAATTTAACATTATACTATCTTTTCCCAAACATTTTTATAATAGCTTGTTTTATAAAAATGTTTGCTTTCTCACTTTATGAGATTCCCATTCTGGATGATAAATGTAGTTGTAGATTTAAGTAAAGATAATAGGTCATAATATCTATCAGTGGGGCTTAGGAGATAGCTCAGTAGAATAAGTTCTATCCCTGGTTGCACAAAAAAAAAAAAATAATAGTAATAATAATAATATCCATCAGTGCACCAGTGTGTAGAATGATTACTTCTTCCTGTTATTACAGTATCTTGATTCCTTCATAGAGTTATAATTCATGTAGAACAGAAAGAAAGAGAGTTTGTTTTGGAAGAATACAGAGTCTAAGTTTGAAGAATTAAGAGGATAAGTGAATTTAAAATCCAGGAATATTTTGTCCCATATCTTCAGACCTCGCAAGGCCACTGGAGACAGTTGACCAGTTCTGTATCCTGTTTCCTCTCTTTCTGCCTCCTTCCTTATCTCCTCAGCTCCTGTGGTTTTTCTTGTGTCACATACAGGCTTGTGAGTCACAAACTTGATCTTGCCCCATTGTCGTAGCAGCCCTGTTGTCATATGTGCAATATGATTTAATATCTCTTTCCAGATAAAAATGTGCTTTGAAAGTAGAGTGGTATTACTAAAGTTATTTTAATGTGTTTATAAATAAATGTTCATTGTAAAGAATAAAACTCAAAACAAGTGCCAAGAAGGCAGTCCTCAACATTCTAGTATTTTTTGGTTATTGCGTTGATTGGTATATATCTATCTTTCTTTTATAACATCGTGAGTTACTGTTACAAGTAACCTTCGTGACTTTACTTGATGTGATGAACCTTTTACCATATAAAGTATAATACCACTTTTAATGTCTGTGTAGTGAGCTGTACTTTTCTGTGTTTGCATACTTTTATTCCTGATGAGAGCTGCTTATTTTTCATAAAAGGCACTTGATAAAGTTGTGATGAATGAGTATGTATAATCTTGTAGTTTGTTAGATTATGTAAAGAGCTTTACAACTTGTGTTCTAGAGATTATACACATTAAGATACGGATTTTCCCCTAAGGAAAAGATTTAGAGAGAGAGTCTCAAGGATGATCCATTTAAATTATTTGGGAGCCATTAGAAGCAGGTCCTGATGCAGGGACGTTGAAGTGATGAAGATGTTTGTACATATGCAGATGGCTTTTGCATTACATATGTGCATGTAACCATTGCTATGAGCGCAATCTTCTCTGCCTCAATCGCTTCTTCAGCTATTGGCTTTGTCTTTTTCACATAGCAAGATTTTTCCTAGAACTCTCAGAGTTTCCACTGAACCAGTATTTAGGCCTTGGCATTAAGTTCACCACAACAATTACTTGATTTGTTTTATGTCTTTTATTTAATTTAATTTTATTTATTTATTTATTTATTTATTTATTTATTTATTTATTTATTTTGACACAGGGTCTTACTATGCAGTTCAGGCTGGCCTTGAGCTCACTTTGTAGCCCAGGCTGGTCTTGAACTCACAGCAGTCCTCCTGCCTCAGCCTCCTGAGTGCTGGGATTACAGGTGTGTGCCATTGTGCCCCACCACAGCAATTACTTGACCTGTTCATTCAGTAAATACTGACAGGTGCCTACTGTGGTCCCAGTGTTACTCCAGGTGCTAGAGATATATAGCACTACATAAAGTTAAGTTCCTCTTGCAAGCCACTAGCAATCCCGTGAGCAACATTTGGCTGATAAGAGTTTATTTCCAGTGTAATTTTTTTTGTGTGATGAGCAGGGGTCCTCACAGTTTCTGAACAACCAATTACAAAACAATGCGTTAGCTCTGCCTGTTTATAAACAAGCAGCTGTTCTTAGTCTCTGCATTTACTGGCAAACTATTTTGTGGCTGATACATTTGATCTCTACGTCTGTGTATATTTAACACCTAACATTTATTAGACATTAGGCTGCTGAAGAACAAGTTGGAGAGGCTTCTTGCTTCATAGAATTTGTAGTCCAGAAGAGGGGCAAACAGGGTGGGGTCTTCAGGCACAAACTAGACCTTGAAAACACTTGTAGTGAGGCTCAGAGCATCAGGGAAGGTTTCCTAGAGGAACCCATGGCTGGTTAGTGAAAGGCAGTTGCCCAAGTAAAAGCAGTGGAGGAAGGAAGTGAGTTTCCCTGCTGGAAGAAGCAGTGTACAGAGGCCCACAGGGAAAGGACAACTCCAGGAGTTCTAGGAGTCGGAGAATTTTCATACTGTTGTATACAGTGAGGCCTGGAGATCACAGGGTCAAAGGATCAGAGACCAGATCTTGAAGCGCTCTGAAGTACCTGACTCTTGGCAGATGTTGGTGAGCTAGACTAGATTGTTCAAGCAAGACTAGATTCGCATTTTAAAAAGACTTTTGTAGGAATCCGTAGAGGTGGCTTATGGAGGTAATCTGGGTGTTGAGGCTGTAGAGGAGGAGACTGCGTAGACATGGAACAGGGCTGTAGACATATTCCTAAGGACAGTCCATGGGCCGTGGGAGAGGGAGGGAGAGAGGGAGGGAAGGAGGGAGGGAAGGAAGGAGAAAGAGAGAGAGGGAGGGAGGGAAGGAGGGAAAGAGGGAGGGAGAGAGAGAGGGGCGCTGAGTGACTGGCTTCTCAGGTTGCCCACTAGGGTAGCTGAGATGGGGAAGTAGCAGGATCTGGGGAATAGACAGGAAAGAATGGGCAGTTAGGGGCCCAGCAGGATGGCTCAGTGGTCTAAAGTGCCTGCTTAGGAAAGGTTAGGCGGCTTCAGGGACCACAGTTCGATACCCGGCACCACCATGCTATGCCAGCCCTGCCCTTAGGCAGGCTGAGCTGGCCGTAAAAATAAATTAACAAACAAACAAAAGTTCTGAAACAAGAAAAAAATAAAATAAAATAAAATAAAATAAAACAAAATAATAAAATTCTAAAAAAAAAAAAAAAAAAAAGAATGGGCAGCTAATGTGCTTCCGTCAGCCACTTAAAGAAAATATATCATTTTCCTGAGAGTGAAAACTAGTCTCCATTTCTGAATGTTTTTCCTCTTCCTCAATTTTTTTTTGTTTTCAAACATGATACTATTTTGGGGACATGTGTAATAAAGTCTATAGTTTATTACAATAATTGGATGGAAAGATTGAACTATGGCCAGTTTCTTTTGACTGCTTTATGAAAGTGATTGTAGAAATTTGTGATTTTTCTGTGTAATATAATATTAGAAGTTTTCACCAGAACTTATATAATCCCTCAGCAATAACTTGGTTAATAAACAACATTCCAAATACATAATCCTAGAGACATGTCTATGCAGGAAAGTACAACTCCTCTAAAACCAGTAGGTTCATTGAGATGGGGTAGAATTTCAGTTCTTTCGAACACAGATTGCCTTTAGGTTCTTCATTGTGTTCGTGTGAGACACTGCATACAAAGTGACTGTATTTCTGGGCTGAGTACAGGTGGTAAAGCTCCTGTGAGCAAATGCAAGCTCAGACAGCAGGGAGCTGGAGCAGGGTCTTTGGAGCTGGACCTTGCTCGGTGGCCATAGTAAACATCACAGCTGTCTGATTATCAACTCCAGCATCTCCCAGTTAGAGGGAAAGCAGTTCTTGCTTGTCAGAATTTCTCCCCACACATTCAGAATAGTTGCTACTCTATTTTGGGGACCTATTTGGTTTTACGTTAACACCTTATCTTAGTTATTTTTGTCATTGCTGAGACAAAATACCCAATATCCACAGTCAAAGGAGGAAAGGTTTATTTAGCCCACAGTTTGTTCATAGCTGGCCAGCTCCCAGACTGGGTGGCTCAGCACACAGGCATCGCAGAGGATGAAGGGTTCGTGGCAAGCAGGCAGGCAGTATCAAGTCAGGGGTAACCACAGGTCTTTCTGTCTGTTCTGTCCTCTGCAGGCTACTTAGTCAGGCAGTGCTCCCAACCTTGGTCCTAGCGCCCTTGATCCTAGCATGGCACCATGAGTCCATCCCAGCATCACCCTGGGATTAGGTTCAGCTACCTCTGAAAAAGCTCTGCCTATGACTGCATGAAGCTTTGGGGGGACATCTAGACACAAGCCATAACACACCTCCTGAGCCAGATAAGTGAATTCGGTTTCCAGGCAACCACAGGACCTCTGGAATTAAAAGTATATCTAACATCAGACGTTGTGAGAATTCTAGTGTGACTGCTCTCTGTGCACCTCAATCTCTCTCTCTCTCTCTCTCTCTCTCTCTTTTTTTTTTTTTTTAAGTAGCATGAGGAGAATTTGGATTGGTGAGGGCTTACTAGGGAGAAAAGGTTGGATGGGTCTCTGCGGGAACAGGTATTCATAAATTATGTTTATCAAAGCCCAGAGCTAGATAGAGGATCTGAGTAGGATTTTAGCATGCAAGAAATGCTGTGATAAACAGGTTGGAACCTGTTTGTTGTTGACTGTAGTTATTAGTAATTTGTTCATCAGGTTAAATTGTTGAATATTGCAGCACAGCTGTTTACAATGCTTAAAACTGGCTTTAAAGAGTTGAATGTTACAGTTATTTCAGATTGATGAAATTTGTTGTGGGGTCAGCAAGATAGCTCAGTGGACTAAGTGCCTACTTGGCAAGTGCAGGACCGGGGTTCAGTCCCCACACCACGTGCTATACCAGCCCTGCCCCTGGGTACGCTGAGCCTGCGAAGGGGTCTGAGTGTGGTAGCACTCACCTATAATCCCAGTGCTGGGGAGGCTGAAAACAGAAGGAGCACTATGAGTCTGAGCTGCATAGTGAAACCCTATATGAAGTACATTAAAAAAAATGTTATAAACACCTCCATTTGTATATTTTCATGTCATCTGTGAGTGGGAATTACGAATTCTATTTAGGGAAACTTCACTGCATTTAAATGATGGACTGAACGTGTACCCTCTAACATTTGGAATACAATGTTTTTAAGTTTTTGAAGATAACTTTATAGTATGTAATGTTCCTAACTGCCAACGTAATTACAATGATGTTATAGTTACTCATTTTATACCTTTGATATATTTATTCTGAAAAAGTCCTTGCCCCTGTTGGGGGACTCCGGGTGTTTTTCCTCTGAGCAAAGGCTCACTCTTCGCTGATGGCCCTCAAGAAGCATTTCCCCAAATGCTCTTGCATGTGGTTTGTGAATGATCCAAATTTACTGCCAACTTCACTGATGTGTCGTGTACTTGCCTGGCCACACTCTGCTGTTATGTTCTTCCTAGAACACCTACCTTCCTCCTCCTTCTCATCCTGCCTGCCAAACCCACGTTTAGCTTGCAGTCCACCTGGAATGGTACAGAGTTCCCTTTAGATTCAACTCCTACATTTTTAAAATTCCTCACTGTTTTTTAATGCTGAGCATGTAGTCTTTCTCTAGGCTCCTTTTGCATCTCAGGTAGAGTCTGTGTTCAGCCATAGGTATGCCCTTAAAGGGCAGGCACTTTGTTTCTTTCTGGCATTCACTGAAACTTTGAGAACAGACAGTTACTGAGTCAGTAATTGATAAGGTGAGTTAACAACTGTCGTGGATAGCTAACTGGTGGTCAACTTGCTACAGCCTACTGAATTGAACTAGTTTGGTGCTGAGTGTGGAAGATCTGACTGAAGATTGTTGCCAGGCGTATAAGAGGCAGAACTAGAGAGACTGTTGCTACGCCATTGGGGATGCTGTTTGGAAAAACTGTTGGAAGCTGTTGATCCTCCTGGGCTGTCCTGTTGGGTGATCTTGTCATGCAGGCTTTCTTATGCATGCAGTTGTTCTTGCTCAAGGAGGAACTTGGGACCTTTTCTTTTGAGAACGGCCATAGTACGTTTTGGGGGAGCTCTGGTCCTCATCTTGAGCATCGCTTCCTGGCTCCAGAAGGGAAGATGGTGCACTGCTCACCCTCGTGGAGAAGCTTGCCTCATTGGCTTTCCTGATGGAAACTCAGCTTTCTTCATTGCTGGAGGAGCTCAGGTCCTTGTTCTTGCTGATGGTTGCTGTGGTACCTTTGGGGGAAGCTCTGGCACTTGCCTTGAGCGTTGCTTCCTGGCTCCAGTTCAGATCCTTCAGTCTGCTAGCTCAGATCCTTCGTCCTGCTGGCACAGACTTTGTAGCTTCCACCACTGACCTTTGAGCCTTTCCAGCATGGATCTGTGAAGCAGGCCTGCATGAGACATTGTCATGGGCTCTAGGCCTCCCACTGGACTTGCAAGAGGCATTGTGATGAGCTCTAGGTCTTCAGCTGGTCTTTAGTGTGTGGACAGATTTCCTACACTTCTTAATATATGATCCTTTGGGTGATTCCATATACTGTAAAATGTGTCCCGTGTTACATTGTTGCCCTTGCGAAATTACAAACTCTGACAGCAACCTATTGCTGCATTGTTCCATTCAAACTTTTATGGAAAATCTACTCATCTGTGGATGGAGATGAGTGCACCTTTAAAGAAATTAAGGTTTCCTTGATTATTCAATTATATTGTCATTATGAGGTAACCTGTAGCGGATTAAAATACCAGATCTTAAAATTAGTTAATAAGAAGTTTAATAAAGTGGACAATAACTTTCTTATATACCAGTGATATTGAGTAGGGATACAAGTGAGGTTATTCTCAAAATCAGCAGGGAAAACCATCGTATAACATGCCTAGAGGTCAATTGAAAAGAATTGTAAGATGTATTAGAATAATACAAGAAAATTTTACTAATGTATATAAAGAGCTGAGTGATTGTAAATATATTTCTAGAGAAAAATGTGTGTATTTTAGCTGTATCCCATTTAATTTGTACATTTGCTTTAATCCTAATAGAGAATTTACTAATTTGTTTGGTTTGTGAATGGCTAAATGATCCATAAAAACAAGTGAGAGAGTCAGTGGTACTTTTAAAAAGAAAAGAAAGAGGTATGAAGAGAGTGAGACTCTCCTTGCCAGATGATGACTGATGGTCTTTACTACAGTTTGAGTTTGAACTCCAGATTTCACATGGTCAGTAATAGAGTCCTCAGAGGCCCTTAGTGTACATTAGCTTAATTTTTAATAAAATAAGTCACCAAACTATTTAATTACCTAACACCTAGTGCTAAGAAGATAGGCTCCTGGGAAAGGGAGAGAATAGGCTGTATCCTAAGTTTTAATCTGTTTACATTGTGGATGGAGTAAGAGTAAAGGTCACAAAGGAAAACAATGAAAAATAGATTAAAATGAACAATGAGATCTAAGCCTTTAGAAAGTGAAGAGCAATGGAAAAGCACAGGAAAAATGGCTGATATGTGATTTTATAGATGTTTAGAAATCGTTACTAGTGAAAACATGAAAGATGAGCCCTGTGCATGTATAATTCCTGCAACTGAGGAGGCTGAGAAGGAGGGGTCCTTGAGCTCAGGGGTTAGGGCCCATGTGGGCAAGACCCTGCCTCAAAGCCTGCAAGATAGCTCAGCAGGCCATGTCTGCTTAGGCAGACATGGGAGGACCACTATGAGTCCAAGCTGTGTACTGAGACCCTGTACGAAATATGTAATAATAAAATAAATAAAACTTTAAGACCCTGTCTCAAAAACAGCAACAAAAAGTGACACTTTCTAAGAAACATAGGCCACATATGATAAATTATAGATTAGTTTTACAATATACAGAGACCTTATAAATAAGAAACACACGTAACATTAAAAAGGACAATTGTAAATAAAGCCTTCAACAAAAAATAAATGTAAGAAAAATGTTGGTATAAATGAAAATAGTGAAGATTAGATAATGATGAAAGGTTTTAGACATATAAAACTAAAAATGGTTGAAATGTAATACATAAAAGTACTAAGGTAGACAAAGACATTTTGACAGATAGAAAATTAGTGTGTGCATTTTAGAACATTGTGTAAAATTTTTACTTTTTGAATCAACAGTTTCACAAGTGATCTGTCACAAAGACAACCAAGATTGGTGTTGTACGAGTCATTTATTGCTATGCAAAATCATTTCAAAACTTAACAGCTGGAAACAATAAAACATGTATTGTCTCACTGTTACTGTGGATCAGGAGTCCTGCTGCAGTTTAGCTGGAGCCTGACTCAGGCTTCCTCCAGTTCTGCAGTCCTTCTCAGGTCTGATTGACAAGAGTCCATGACTAGCAGCCTCACGCATGTGGCTGTGGCCAGCTCCAGTCCTTAGCTAGCCACTGGTGGAGGGAATCATTTCCTTTCCACATGGGCCTCTCTGGCAAGCTAATTGGAGCATGGCAGCTGGCCTGCTTGAGGAAGAGATGGAAGTCTTGTTCTTTTTGTAACCTAATCTTGGAAATGACATATCCTCATTTCTGTGCAATAGCCTGTTTGCTAAGAAGCAGTGAGTCCAGGGGCTGGGGAGATAGCTCAGGTGCACAGCACAAGTGTCTGCCTGGCAAGTACAAGGTCCTGAGAGCTATCCCTGGTTCCACACACACACACACACACACACAAAGAAAAAAAAAAAAAAGCAGTGAGTCCAGTTCACACACCAGCAGGAAGAATCATAGGGCATGAGTACCAGGCAACTGATTTGTTTGGAAGTATTAGATGCAGTCTTCCATGTGGGTTAATATGCAAAAGGTTTTGGTGTGTGTGTTAATAATAGCAAGGAAACAGACATAAGCAATGCAAATTTCTGTATCTAAGGTGATGGTTACCATGGCTCAGGCTCTCAGCACTGAAATGACATTTTGAGATTATGTGGCTTCCCATCCCCATGACCACACTGCCACTTCAGGGTAATTAATTATATTTAATGACATGAGTAACACCAATTTTTTTATAAACTAATATGTGTGTGTGTGTGTTTTATTCACATATAAAAAATAGTCACGAATGTTCTTTACTGGCCGATTAATAAATATTTTCTTTCAATGTATTTTTTTTTTTTTTCTAAATCTACATTCTGCACATATTCCCTTGATCAGCTTTTTTTTTTTTTTTTTTTTTTTTTTTTTTTTTTTTTTTTTTTTTTTTTTTTTTTTTTTTTTTTTTTTTTTTTTTTTTTTTTTTTTTTTTTTTTTTTTTTTTTTTTTTTTTTTTTTTTTTTTTTTTTTTTTTTTTTTTTTTTTTTTTTTTTTTTTTTTTCTTCAGAGAAAGTAGTTTATTTGCATTATGCTGTTGAGATAGTATCTAATGATTTTAGGGTCTGGTGCTCAGCTAAAATGGAGACAGTTGCTCTTCTTTGAAGGTGAGCTGCTCAGGAGGTCCTCCACATTTTCCCCTTCTTTGTTTTGAAGAAGCTAGTCAGTTGTGGCCACATAGCAGAGGAGTGTCTGTCCATAGTTGCAAAATTTCCTTGTCTTCTATCTTGTCTCCTTGAGGGCGTAGCCCTATCTGAGTGCCTATATTTCTGTCTAATTCAGCTGCCTATATTTCCCCCTCTGAAGAAGTAACCTGAACTGCCATGAGGGAACCATGAGCAATGACTTTTTTGGCTTCTTTAGGGTGAAAGGGGTTGTAGTTGTTGACCAACAGTCAGAGATACTCTCCAGAGGTTCTGTCTAACGGACTTCAGTAGGACACGAGGCATTTTTATCTTGGGTAGGTGGGATAACTTTAAATCTCTAAATCCACTCAACGTCCAACAGATCACCTGCAGTGATCGTTGTGTTGAGAAGGTCTTGAGTTCTGGCCATGTTGAGCACCAACTGTAGGAGTTCCCTCCAGGTTCTTGTCTCAGTCCAAGAAGTCAATATTTTTAATCCCAAAGATATGTTATTGGAATCCCACCAAGTTAATTTCAATCCACCACTCCCAGTGCAACCCACAGCAAAAGTAAAGACGCTAAAACTAATTTATAATTTTTGGGGAACCAAGGGATCCTAAGTCCAGCTATGAAGACAGCTTTCCAGAGCAAAGAGCTTGATCAGCATTTTAAATAGTCAAAGTGCCTTTAAATATTTCAGTCCTCCACTCCCAGGAAAAAGCCAGGAGAAGACTTACCTATATGTTGTTATGCTATTTGGTAATGAGTCCTTCCCTTTACATTCTAGATCACTGATCTCTCATTGCCCAACTATCTGATGGCATCTTCGGTTGGACTACTTCCTACTCAGCTTCTGAATTCTTACCTGGGTACCACGCTGCGGACAATGGAAGATGTCATCGCAGAGCAGAGTGTTAGTGGATATTTTGTTTTCTGTTTACAGGTGAGTTTAAGCTCCAGGATACTCTCTTCTCTCTCCTTCTTTATATATTGCCTTGCTGATTTGATAACCCATGGGGTTTCACTGAACATAATTTAAGAGTCATTTTTTTCAGTCTTTCTATGCCCTTTCAGTAGTACCTGTTTTGACATTTTCTTAATTGTGTGGACATATGGAGGGTTTTAGAACTGAGTTAATACTTGATGAAAATTCTTATAAGGAACAAAAAGGAATGATAAAAATAGGTTTGTTTTTTTAATGATTATTTTCCAAGTCATGATAAAGCAACTATTATATTTGGGCTTTGTGTGAAGAACTTGCTGCTGTAAGAAGAATTTCATAATAGCATTGACACTTTTTACTTTCTTTTACTAAATTTGTTATAGAGGTTTTTCTTTAGATAGCCAGAATCTAGAATTTTGCTCTCTTCTTTTTTTATGTATCTTTTTATGTGGTACAGAGTCTTACCACGCAGCTTGTGTTCATTATGATCCTCCTGTCTCAGCTTTCCTGGCACTGGGATTACAGGCTGCCCACCAGGCCTGGTGTCTGTGACCGGCTTAGGACGGGGCCAAAATCTAAAGTCTTTATTAGATTTGGTTTGTCTTAGAATAACGTACTGATCACATATTGTTAAACTTTGTAGACCCTGTATCTATAGCATAAAATATGTAATAATTTATTGTTTATACTACTCAAGTTACTATAAGATTCTGGCATATACTGCAGTCTCAGACTTTTTAACACAAATTTAAGTATATTTTGTTGTTTTAATTCCCTGAAATGAGTAATGTATTCAGAACGTATTTTGACATTCATTGGTACTTAGAATTCATTAGTAGCTCACAGAGGGCTTATTTCTGTGCATCTTAGTAGATTATTTAACCATAATCAGATGGCTCCTAATGCTTTTGAAACTATAGAATCATCTTTTCATGCGGTGATTTTTCACTGCTTCATCTGAGCCGGCAAATTTAACCTTAAAAAAACAAGACCGAAAAGGCACATAATTCTGAACCTAGGCATTTATGGGAGGAAATCAAGATTTAATCAAGCTATGGTTTGATTTGTTGATGTTAGTTAGGGCTTGATTTGTTTCAGTAAGGATTTAATATAAGGTAGCTTATCAAATATATGCAGAAAAAGTGGGAAGTCATCGAGCAGGAGAAAATTAGTGTAGAGGTAAAACCATGAAGCTATGTCAAAGTTAGTAAATGCATTCATGAGGTCTCTTTGCTAGAATCAAACCACAGATCTGCCTCTGAACTTTATAGCCAACTATGACATGTTTGTCACACTAAGTCCAGATAAAAACATTGCTTTATGACGACTTGGAAAATAGTCATTGAAAAAAACAATCCTACTTGTACCATTCCTTTTTGTTCCTTAAAAGAATTTCCAACAAGTATTAACTCAGTTCTAAAACCCTCCATATAGCCACATAATTTATAACCTAAATTGAGTCTACAGTGTTAGTAAAATTAAAGTCATTTAAAATAAAATAGCTGACCAGAGGAAGTCGCAACTGTTGTGGTACTGATGTCTGGCTTATCCCTCAGTATCTCCTGAGCCCCTCTTGCATGTACCCCATATTATTTTGTTCTCGTGAAGAAAACCCCTAATTCTGGGTAAATCCAAGTTTGATGCACTTCATACCTGTTCTCTTGGGCACCCAGCTGTGTACAGTACCAATGTGTAATGTTTAATTTAGACTTGCCGACCTTACCTGCTTTCTCAGCATTGCCCTCCATCCCCACTTTTGTGTTTTCAGTCTCACATTTCCTTGAAATAATTAAAATATAGCTGGAAATAATTTCAAATAATATCCATTCTCCTCCTACACACCCTTCATTCGTAAGAAACTGCCTTTTTTTAAACAGAAAGATCATACTTTCAAAAGAGTAATTCCTCAGTTTCCACCTAGAAATCTTTTTACTGCTTTATGCTCCTGCTCGGGCCCTCAGCCTGCGGGATAGTAGCAGAGGAGCCTTCTGTCCTGCAGCAGGCTTGTCCTCCCTCTGTGTGGTTCACTCATGTCATCTCAATAGAGCAGTTTCAAAGTCAATCATTTAACAGATCTAGGAGAGAGCCTGGTCCTGAGGTCTTCATTAACTTTGCCTGACTCTGACACACTGTCCAGTTTTCATCCAGCTTGGCCTGTGGTAGCCCCAGACTGCTGACCATGCTTTCATCCTTCAAACTTCCTTTCATTTCTTTGGTATAACTATTTGGCATGTTTTCCTCACATGCCTAGCTTATATTTGTTTCCTTTGTTTTGGTCTCCTAAGTACATGTTTCTGAAGAGTGTAGCCTGTGTTCTCTTATGCTATATAGATAATGTGTTTCCTTGGCTAATCCAGTTTATCTGGTGGACACTACTGCTTCTTCTATAGGTTTCCAGGCCCCAGTGCATGTCATTAGCTCAGACTTCTTTTCATTGCTTCAGACCAGCTCTGAACTCCTCTGGATGTCTGGAAGGCACCTTAAATTCAGTACACCTAAATTGAATTTAGAGTTTTATCCACTATCCCCCCATTAATTCTCTGATCATTTTCTTGATCTCTTTACATAGTCACATCCAGTTGTATCACACTTAAAAGCTCAGTAAGTGTATCTTGTTTCTTTTAGAACTGAGATGCTAGAGACAAGTAGAGGATTTAAAAACCCACATATATAATTCTGCATTAATTAATGCTTAGTCATCTATAAGGTAGATTTTTTTTTTTTTTTGGTCTTTTTGAGATAACGGCTCACTATGCAGTTCAGGCTGGCCTTGTGCTCACTTTTATAGCTCAGGCTGGTTTCAAACTTGCACTGAACCTCCTGCCTCAGCCTCCCAAATGCTGGGATTATGGGCGTGCACCACCACACCTGGTTTAGATAGATAATTTTTGTTCCTAGAAGGAAGCTGTTTTGTGTTACAAATAGAAAAGTTAGACTTGTAGGGCTGGGGATAGAACTCAGTGGCATAAGCACTTGCCTGGTAAGTGCAAGGCCCTGAACTCAATCCCCAGTACCACAAAAGCAAAAGAAAAGTTTGAGTTGTAGAAAGCAAACATCATTCATGGGGATTAAAGGGATGTACATTTGCTGTGCACTTGCCTCGTAGTGTCTAGGACAAGCAACAAAAGACAAAATAAATAATAACTGTATGAAGATACATGAGCTAGTTAGTGTAAATTTTATCTATCATATTTAAGAAGCATCCTGTGTGAAGCACTTCTAAGGCAAATATTTTCTGCATGTAATATTAACTGATATTTTATTTTTATTCACAGATTATTATAAGCATAGGCCTCATGTTTTATGTAGTGCATCGAGCCCAAGTGGAGTTGAATGCAGCCATTGTAGCTTGTGAAATGGAACTGAAAACCTCTCTGGTTAAAGGCAATCAACCAAATACCAGCGGCTCTTCATTCTACAACAAGAGGACCCTAGCATTTTCTGGAGGTGGAATCAATATTGTATGATTCTAGAGAAATGTGTGTTTGTCAGGAGCCTAGTGTGCTGTCCAAGGTCTAGAAGTCACTTTGTTAGTGGCAGAGACAATTTCTATTTGTATTACGGCACAAAACAAAACTGACTAGTTTTTAAATTGCACAATTTTATAAAGCAAGAATCATTTTCTGGGTATGTAAGATGTAAATGTAGATGCAATTTTGGCTGCACCTCTTTATCATGCCTGTAATGGCCTATAGGTCTGCACTTTAGCGTTCTTTAATCCTTTTATTTCTGAGTACATATGAACAGAAATAACCCAAATGTTTTTTTTTTTTTTTTTTCTGCTTAGTATCTTTATTTATAAAACTTCATGAGTAGTTGTATGCATCTTATTTATAAAGATGAGTAAAAGTATGCAGTCTTAAGTGTTATGTTACTGGATGTTCTTGGCTTAGATAGCTTTTCCAGAAGGAATAAACAGTGTTGTTTAGTTTTATTTTATCGTTTCAAGTGGGACCACTTTGCTTCCCTTTTCCTTACGTGTTAGGAAACAGACATTAACTTTCAGTTGAGTGTATTTCTGCAAACATCATGTTAATGCAGGGCCATTTACATCTTTCACACAAGTTTAAATCCTACAGTGTGGGACTGAAGTGCTCTTAAGATAAATATGTTTTTATTTTCACTGTGTAATATGCAAAGCAAAAGGGAAATTATTTAGTGGGTAGTGGCTCAAAATTAGAACTTGTGTTCTAATTTGGTTACATTGGCTTTACTCTCCTTTTATCCTTCATTAAAGGGCTGTCCCATTGCAATTTAATAAAACATTTTGTTAAAATTACCTTTTCCCCTTTTGTATTAATAATTAGGCTTTGGAATAAAGACATTATTCTTTTAAAATGTTGGGCTTGCCATCGTTGAAGGTGTCACTCAGGTGGCCTTGTTTAACAAAACGCCTTTTGAGAAAACCAAGCTTTAAAATTATGTTTATAGTTCCATTGAAGTACTACTTCTGTATTTGTTCCTACAGTCTTCAGCTTTAAAATCCTGAATAACTTAATGCCCAGTTTTGTATTCTTTGCCCTACGATAGGTAAACTTATTTTGTTTCATGTTTTGGTATATGTTTTTCTCTGATAAGACTCAGGAACTTTGAAATGTGAAATTAAGTGTCTCATTTTTTTTTCTCTAGTATAGTAGCATGATGTCAAGTGTATTTATTAATAGCACTTATGACTGTAGAATACAATAACTTGGCATATAATTCATGCAGTGTGTGCGTTGTTTATTAATTGCCTTCATTTTTAAAATCTTTTGTGTAATCATTAGTCTTTATTAATGAGATCATAGTTATTGTACAGATTTTCTGTGAGTTGTCTCCTTTGTTTCCATGAATATTCCACCTTATCAGAGACCTCTTATTTGCCTTTTCATTAAAAGGTAAAACTTTACCCTGATTTACTGGACTATGAAGGAATTATTTGGGAGCTGATTATTCTAGTCTTATGCCAGAGATGAATTTTGCCCTCTGTAGATGAGATTGCTTTCCTTCCCTTCTTTTTTTTTTTTTCCTTCTCTTCATAATGCACACAGTCTCCTATCTTGGCATAATGATAGGACACTTCCATGCAAATATTCTGAGAGGCACTGGGGTACAGTACATGCGTGGCCTCCAAATCCTCCCTCCTGTTCTTGGTAGGAAAAAGAAAAAAAAAAAAAATATATATATATATATGTATATATATATATATATATATATATATCATTTAGAATATTTGTATTCTTTTTTTAGTCCTAATTATTCAGTTTTTTAAAAAGATTAGTTTAATGATCCTGTTCAACAATACATTTTATTTATTCTTTTCTCTCAAATTTGTCATCATGTTTCTTGTGCTTCTTGTCAGTTTTTGTTAAAGGAATCTTTTTTTTTTTTCAGGAAGGATTTTTTTTTTTTTTTTCTTGTTTCACAACCTTTGCTTATTCACTCATTTTTATGGCTGGCTCAGCCCGCCTGGAGGGCAGGGCTGGTACAGCATGTGGAGCCCGGGATTGAACCGTGGTCCCTGAAGCTGCCCAAGTTTTCCCAAGCAGGGCTTTAGGCCACTGAGCCATCCCACCGGGCCCCTAGGAATCATTTTCATACTTGTTTTATACTTCATGAATTTTGAAGTACATTTATTTGCTTAGCATTTGTGACTTGAATAACCTCACCAAATGAGTACCTTTTGGTTGTTTGTGATACCTTCTTCCACATGTTACACTTTGCGTGGTACTTACACTAAATATGTAAAGGTAAATAACTTTTCTGTGTTCTGCCAGTCATTATTTTATATAATAAATCATCCATTTTTTTTCCCCTTAAAATAGTATAGATCGACTGTTTCTGAAACACTGACCTGTAGCTGCAGTACTTTTTGTCAGCATTTCCAGCCCCTAGATAAAGTGCAGGCTATTACAGACCCCACAGCCAGGGGCCTGTGGCTGCTGGGTGTTTAGGTAGCGCTCACCGAGAATCGTGCACGGCATTTCCAATGCCCAGGTGCTCAAAGTTGATCCTGCATCCTGCCCCAGGCAGCAGCATATTTTTTTATGTTGTCCAAATTTTGCCTCCAATTATATATATATATATATATATATATATATATATATATATATACACATATATATATATATATGTTTATGAAATGCTTCCATTTGTGAATATTTATGGAAATGAAATGTTTTTTATCTTAAGCTGCTTAAGTACAGAATAAAGTTGTTTTATTTTCCTTTAAAGAAGCATACCGTCCACCTATTTTCTAAATTTGGTGAAAGATACATTCTGTTTTTGGGTTCTCAGCACTGTTCCCTGTGTTTTCTGTATGTTGATGGTATATTATTTACTATTTGCCAAATCTTGTATCAATTACAAATACCTTTGTGTCCATTTTTATTTGATCATCTGATTTATAAATTGAAATTTGTACTCTTTGTTTGATGAAAATAAGATAACCAGATGTCTGCATCAGAGTGTACATTTTGAATGTATGTTCCAACAGTCCCTGGATTTATTCAGAAGCAGCCATATTCTCTTGGATGTTCTTTGTAGCAACAACAAACCTTTCTGAGGTAGTTTCCCCCAGGAAGATCAAGTGTACAACTGCAAGCCACTCTACCTCCTTGGGAGGCTGTTACCTTCAGCAGTTACTCTTATTTGTCCTGACTGTGACTGAGCTCAGTAGCGAGGTGAGCTGCACACGTATATTTGTCCCCATGGATATTTGGCAGTGCATAGAACTGGCCAGGGTGCTTCTCAGGGAAGGTGCTGTGCCTTAACACTCATTTGTACATAGGCCCTTGTGTAGGATGCGTGAGCAAGTACGTAGTACATATCAGTTCAGTGCAGGTAAGTCCTTATGTGTGTGGTAAATCCCTGCTGTTCACAGCCAGCTAGCATTTGCAGAGGAGAGTTTTTTTTACAGACCTCAGGAACATTTCTGAACTGAATTGATGGACTTGGTGGTGGGATTTTGTTTCAGTCAGAAGCTATTCATTATTTGAGAATGATGGTCAGTGTCATACTGCCTGTTTTTCAGATTGGCTATTGCCGATTTCTGTTGTAGTGAAGTATTTAGTATATAATTTTTTTTTTAAAGTGTCACTGCATAAAGTTTGAAAGGCATTTTTGAAAAGAGGAGAGGAAAGTGCCACTGAGCATGTTGGCACACACCTGTAATCCCAGTGCTCAGGAGGCCAAGGCCGAAGAATTGCTGTGAGCTCAAGGCTAGCCTGGACTGCATGGGGAGGTCCTGTCTCAAAAAAAGAAGAACAAATAAAAAGAGGAATTGCTATTCCACAGGGTATTTAAGACACTCCGAAGTTTAAATGAGGGCTTAGTGGACTAAGCATTGTTTTGGCAAGCACAGGGACTAGGTTTGATGACCTGGTCCCACATACCATGATGGCTGTGTCGCTGGGGCACACTGAGCTGGTGACTGAGTCCCAGCTGGGTGGTGCATGCCTGTAATCCCAAAGCTGGGGAGGCTGAAAGCAGGAGGATAATTACGAGTCCAAGCTATGTAGCAAGACCCTAGACCAAATACCTAAAAAAAAAAAAAAAAAAAAAGTTTAAATAAACTCACATACTGAACTGCAACTGTTAACTTATTCCATAACTCAATTATAATTTATTTCTGAACTGTAAAGAAACTGCTGCAAGCTATTTTCAAGGTGACTAAAGATTTAAAGTAAATAATTCAAAAGCTTAATCAGTAAAATGTTGGGTAATTGGTATCCCAAGTCACTTGTGTGCCTAAGAAAATATTTTACTTTTCTCTTTTTTCTTTCCCATGAATGTAGAGCCATGTCCCATGGACAAGAGTAGTTCAAGAGAAAGGAAGATACACATTGAAAAATGAATGTGCATGGGGCTGGGAGATAGCTCAGTAGAATAAGTGCTTGCCTGGCAAGCGCAAGGTTCTGAGTTCAATCCCTGGTGCCACAAAAAATAAATATAAATAAATAAATAAATAAATAAATACAAATGAACATGCTTCTAATCAGTGCACGTGCTATATTACAGCAGAAGCCTCAGGGAGAAATGTTTCTGGTGTCTTTAGTTTTTTCTAACAGTGTACTGCTAAGCTATGAAGTACTTCCTGTGAGCCGAACAATTGATAAACCTTTGTCTAGATGATAACCTTTATGATGCTTTTCGTAAAGTTGAAGAACTTGTACCAATCTAGTTTTCTGTTGATCTCTATCATTAACAGCTGCCGTAAAACTTTCACCATAGAGGCCAGCACTGTTGCATGTGTTTGTGAGCCACTTAGGCTCAGAAGTGCCTGGGGCACGTAGGGTCATCGCCCCTTTGAGCCCCACGGGTGGGGCCCTGTTAGATCAACATGTTGGTGTGATGAACCAGTAGAGCTCTGGTTCCTGCCAGTACCCTTTCCATGGTTGACACTAGAATTTTTGTCAGAGCCCTTGAGTATGGGGAAATGTATGTATCATGAGTTAAATATAGAGCATTTTGTACATGACAGTGTTAAATTCTGTGTATCTGGTAAATTTGTAGTTAATCATTCTCCCAGGTTTCAAAAAGTTTATTCTCCACATGGAGTGATGACTTATAGTACTGTCTTAAAGGTGGCCCAGTAATTTCTAACATATTGTGCTAGGTGAGAAAGTAGAAACATCACAAAGTATACACTGAAACCGAATAGAAAAAAGTGGACAGGATATGCACTGAAGCAAAAGGGAATAATGAAAATTATCAAATTCTCACAGCTCTGTATAATTAGAGTGGAATGGTTTAATGCAAGTGTATTTATCCTAAGGTCCATTAGATTGTTGACTAAAAAAAGCAGTAGCAGCCAGCAGGGAAGTGGTCTGCAATTCTGTGTTGGCTCCAAAGCCGCTTTCCATTAGAAGCATTTGCCGCATGGTTGTCTCAGTCCCTTTATCTCTTAGGCTCCTGTCTAAAATTCACCTTGACAGGGAGGGGAAGAGAATGAAGCAGTTTTCCCCTCCATTTTTCTTCAGTTCATTACTCTGGCTTTAACTTTACTGACTGGCTTTTTGTCAGCATATTTCTATTTTAAATTTTCTGTAGGGTGGCTTAGCTTGGAACCTGTGTGTTAGGTAGCTTTCGCAGCAATGCATTACGTGATGAGATGGATTTGGAATAGATTCTGGGAACACCGAACCTGAGCATATCTTTCTTTCCCTTCTCTTGGCTGCTGGGTGCAGATGAGGCCTCTGATGGGGATGTTGGCAGGAGAACTAGGGCAGGGTTTCTCGTGCGTGGGCCAGCTACCATCAGTAGGGGAAAGACTGATGAGCCATACATCCTGAAGACTTTGGCTGGCAAATCTCACTTCCAGAGCATTTTGGCAGTGGGAATCACCAAAATAGGTCACCCTGACCTCTGACCAAGGAGAGCTGAGTGGGTTAAGTGTTTGCTGCTGTGTGGAAAGAAGATTCAGGCATGTCAGATGCAGATGTGCAGATGCATAGCTGCATCCTCAGGACTTACAGCCTGCCTGCTTCCCGACCCATTGCCCACCTTGCTGATGTGTTGTGTCAATGCAGCATTGTTCTTTGTGTCAAACAACTGGAAACAATAGGAGCACAGTGTGTGGGGAGTGGCTAAAGTACGGACTGCTCTTACACTCTGTGGAAACAGAAAAGCCATTCAGAAGGATGTGTACCCATGAGTGAGAGGGATTTCCATAAACCATTGTTTTGTGAAAGAAAAAAGACAGAGTAAACTAAAAATAATGCAGTTTTAGGAAAAAGTCTAGTCTCCTGTGGTGTGTGTGTGTGTGTTTGTGTGTAACCTATAGTGTGTAATGTATAGACATTTGCATCTCCCCTGTAGGATTATATGAGCAGGGATATGAATATGGAAGGAGACCTGCTGGAGTCCCTTCTTCAGGGCAACCAGTTGAGAGTGTTCTAATGCCAGGGCCACTGTTTCTTGGAGGGTGGGTGTGATGAGAGAGGTTGTTAGCTTCTCTCTCCATCAGCTTCTTAGCCTGCTTAGCCACAGACCTCATATAGTAACTGAGAATTTAAAGAGATTTGGTGTTGAGTACTATATGGTAGGTACTAGGCACACAGTAAGTATTAAGTCTTGCTCCCTGAACCTAGCTCATTCTCAGGTGAGAAGCCAGTCAGTGTTTGAGTGTATTTGGAAGACTTGAGATGAGAGAGGAGGGACAGTTAATAAAAGTGCTACCGGAAGGTTGACAAATGTTCCCTGGCTCCTGTCTCTTTGGAGCACACAGAAAAGGTACTGAGACAGCATTATGGAAATAAAAAGTACATTGTTCTTCAGGGCATGAAAGATCAATCTAAAAGTCATCTAATAGAAACTATATAGTGAAGAAACACTTAGAGAAATCATTGAATTAGAGAAAGGATTGAAATGTTTTAAGATGTAATTGCTATCTTGATTTTGCATTTTGCAGATAGGCTGTAAAAAGCAGACTGCTTAAAAAGGTCTCCGACCAAAACAGATGAAAAAAACATTGAGGTGAAAGGTAAAAGTTGTAAAAATAGGCTTTTTTTTTTTTTTTTTTTTTTTTTTTTTTTTTAATGAATGAAATTTCAAGTCAATACTAAATCTCCCCAATGACTGCCTCTGTCTGGGTCAAGACTACCAGCTCCTTTAGTTTCTTAAGCTAACATTGAATTTAGACTTATTCAAATGATGTGTGTACAAGTCCTTTGTATAGTTGATTCTAAATTTATTATATGCTTATTTACAATGCCAATTTTCCTTCTGTCAGTACAGTTGTTCCTTTACATTAGTGAGAAAAAGAATTCTCACTAGGCTAGAAATAGTATATAACAATAAATACAAGAAAGGTTGTTTGAGAAGTATAGAAAATCTGTACGGTCCATCTAGGAGGTAGGATGGCACGTGGGTGAAGAAGCTGTGATAGCTCCTCAGTTAACGAGTATGGACGGTGACTTAAGGTAGGAGCAGTTTGGAGATGGGAAGAGAAAGAAACGTTTCTGGGCATGGAGATTCCACAGGTCTCAAAATAGCTACTGCAGAGAGAGACTAGAGACAGAGGTTTGGAAGCCATCAACATATATAGGTGGTATATGAAGTCACCGTGCCCTCCTATATTGAACATGATATAAATCAAGGCCATCTCAAATCAATGAATTAAAACTCAATAATATATACTACAGAATTTAAATGTGCCTTAGTCATTGCATCTTAGCAGAAAAACTTTTGAGACAAGGTCTAGTGAGTGCAGTTATTCTGACAGTTGTCACCTGCATAATTATGTGCCAGTCCAAACATTTCCTTGTGTAGGCCAAGTGTTGAGGCTGTGACCTTTTACCTAAGGTCTAATCTGTTCTGAATGGAGTGCATTCTTCTTGGCTTTTACAAAATGGTGCAGAGATCATCTGCAATCAGTGGTTGTAAGTGGTTGGGAATGTTTTTCAAAGAAATAAAGAAGATCTTCTTTGGTAAAGATCGTTTCAACTCTGATCAGTCTTAGCATGGTTCACATGAGGAGCCTGGTCCTAGACCATCTTTGGAGAACTGCAAGGCTCAGAGAAAACTGTGTTCCTCTACCCTCAGTACGTGGAGAGCCCAGCGGATTTTACTATTTTAAATGAAGCAAATCAGTCACCAAAATCCCATGTTCCCACTCATTTGTGGAAACTCAAAAGTCAGTGCCTTTAAAGAACTAAGTGCAATGGCGATTGCCAGAGATTGGGAAGATAAAGAAGCTAGCAAAGGGTACCAAAAGACAGAGGAAGAATTAATTCTCATGTCTGTAACAAAAAGCTGTCTGTAGTTTGGCTTCACCAGTAGGGCTTGGCTACAACAATCTATGATGGAACTCTAAAAGTATGAAACTTTCAACACATAAAAATGACTTTTTGACCAAATAGAAATGCTTATTACCCTGACTTAATTAATACTCACTTAAATAAATTATAATCTATCAAATTATCAAAATGTTCCCTCTAAGGAAATACAAGCACTGTCTAAAAAATTAATTTTAAAAAAGTGAACTGTATTTTAAATTTAGTTACATTTTAGAGAAAAATGATTCAAAGCTGAAAAGAATGAAGATGGTGGAGCTCAGATTTCTTATGTTGAAAGAGCAGGATATTTCATTAGGATTATGAAAAGGGCAGGATATCTTCTTGCCCTATCCTGCATAGTACATTCTGCACTGTAGCAGAAGTTGGGACAGTGACAGAGTTGCAACTTGAGTCACCTTTGTGTTCTAAGGTCCTCTAGAGCACAGCAGCAGGGGCCATCCTCCTGATCACTGAATGTTTACTGGCACTTACATTTGGTTCATGTCAAATGCTACAGAACTGAGTAGATAATGACAAATACTTGTAGATGTGTGTGTTTGATTGTAATCTTTTCAAGTAGGTAAAATGATGGTTAGGGCGCCAAAAAAAAAAAAAAAAAAATTGTTACATTTTAAGCTAAATACAATTTCTTTTTTTTACCTTAATGAAAGAAACAGAATCTTTGGAAATGCAGAGATCTGTACAAAAAATAGCTGAAAGTAGAGGAAAATTACTCTCAGCTAGCAGTTGCAAACATTTTCTTATCTCCTAGGTGTGTAAGTAGAGCATAAGGTCAGATTGAAGATAATTTTTGTTCCAGCCTTAGACTCAAGCTTAAGAAATAAAGAAAGCTCTGGATTTGTTCACAAGACACTTGCAGGAATGAAAACATGCTATAAACACCCAGGAGCAGATCATTTGCTCCTGAATGTTCTCTTAGCTTGTGAATCTTTTATGCTTCCTGATTTGGAAGACCAAAATCAGAACTGAGATGAGCCATTGAACCCTCTCAAGGGACTTTATTTTATAGCAATTCTACAGAAACATTGAAATGCTTTAAAAAGGTTTCACAAATCTTTAAAGTTCTGAATAACAGTATTAATAATAAGTTACCTCTGTATGTGGGAAGCTAATGGTGTTTTTGATTCAGATTTGGTGCTGCATTCTCACCAAGTTCCTATTAAGTGATGACACGGGTGCAAAACTCAACTAAATCCTAACAGGTGTAGAATGTGAGACCCTTATTGCAGCCTTTTAGTGATAGAATTAATCACTATTTTTGCAGGAGCACGGAATGGGGGATCCAGTGACAAAAGGCAGGCCTAAATAGTATATCTTGGAAGGAACAGATCAAACAATTTAAAATTATGTCCCCGTTCGGTATGGGAGCTACTCCTCACTGGCAAGAACCAGCCTGTTCGAGGGGAACTGTTAGTTAGTAGCAGTTGTATACCTTCAGTTTCTTGGCTTGAAACGTGACAAATGAGCTGAAAAACTAGATTTAATTTGGAGTCAAAGGCTCAGTTAAGGCATTTTAGAACTTTGTAATCAAATTAGAATTATCTTTTCATCATCTTTTATATTACCTCTGTTCTCTAGAAGAAAAAGAAAAAAGATCCTCTGTTTTTCTTACTGTTACATATGTAACTGCCAATCCGACTATTGGCTGGAAATGCGTGAGCCTGTGTCCGTGTTGTAGGAGAGAGGCCAGTCGGTAGCTGTGGTCAAATCACATGTTGACTCCTTCCTAATTAGCTCATTAGTTTGCTCTCCTTATGGTAAAACTCCAAAGCATTATTGCTGCTCATTAATGTGACCAAATATGTAAAAAGTTCATTTGAAATAATTAGTTGAATATGTTGGGAAAGTTTTGAGAGAAAAGGAGGACTTTTTAAACCAAAGTTTCATATGGAAAACCATGGAAACCTGAAAAATGATACAGAGGCCAAAGTCTAGAATCACACCTGTGTATAAGTAAGGCTATCTTACATTAAAATGATAATATGAATAAGTTACATTTAGAAGACATCTTTATGGAAAAATTCAAAGTGAACTAAATATTAAAAAGGGGAAAAAAAACATGAATATAAGGTGCCCCTAGTAGGATGAAAGAACATGGACAAACTTGAAATTTTTATGTTGAAAATTCAATCCTGTTTTCCATTCCATTTCTGTTAAAATATTTAATTTATCTGTTATCCTGTGTGTATTGTTTAATTCTAAAATATGCATTTATTCCATCTTATATTCCATTTTACTAATTATGTTGCAGTCATTTTTAGTCACTATCATGGTTATTTTAACCTTTTTGAGGATATGTGCAAAATTCAGTGTTAATGATTTAGTGCTGAAGCCTTTGGAGTTTTTCTCTTTTTAGCCAAGTATATAAAAATATTTTTTATGCATTTGCTTTACAATAATAGAAATATGATATATAAGCTGATATATATATAGAGAAAGACTTTTTACACCTACATATTGATGTATAGAAAGTGACCTTTAAAAATTATATCTTCTCATTGTCAGATTCAAAAACAAAAGGTCTGCTATGATATTTATAAATCAAATTTTAAAATATCATTGTACTTCTAAATTAATTCCTAGGCTGTATTTAAAATCTTTTGCTATTTTAAAGACATTGCATATTTTTTATTTTCACCTGAGATTTTTCTGATTTATATTGTTTCCAGGCATTCTTATTTTTTATTTACTTAGTTTTTTGAGACACAGTTTTGCTATGCAGTATACAGTTCAGGCTGTTCCTGAACTCGTGTTTTATCCCAGACTGGCCTCAAACTCACAGAAATCTTCCTGGTCAAGCCTTAGCAGTGCTGGATTACATGTCTAGGCCACCATGCCTGGCTTTATTTTATAATTAAATGTTGTATTTACTTTTTGCTTTTTCCATTGTGGTTTAATTGTATTATGTGCATTTTGTTCACATCATACAACTCATTTAATAAAATTTGGAGGTAGATGCCCAGTTTTTAACATTCTTAAATGAGTTAAGATAATTGACAAGAGCTGGGGAGATGACTCAGTAGCATCAGTGCCTGTTTGGCCAGCGCAAGGTACTGAGTTCAATCCCCGGTACCACAAAAAAAAAAAAAAAAAGAGAGATAATTGACAAGAACTCATATTAAAATTATTTATAACTAGTTATACTTTTTTGCTTCCTTTTAAAGAGAAAATAATAAACTAGTGCTCACTGGTAATATCTTGTTCCTCCATCATTAATTAAATGCAAAGATCCTTTGTTATCATAGTTGACCTGTTTTATTCTGATTTAACATTCTCGATAATTAGTATTTTTTATCTTTATAGAGTATTCATAACAACTGTTGCTCCACTATTAATAATATCAGTTTCTAGTTCTTATGGATTTTCTTAATCACTTGTTTTCATAGAGCTCCCCATAAATACCTAGCTGCCTCTATTTGGAAGCATGTAATAATCCCTGTTCCTGGACTTCTCATGAGCATTCAGGAAATATTTACAGGAAACACATGCTTAGATACTAAATATTACTTGTCTAAAAATAAATATTTTTCTGTTCTTTTAAATATAGATAACAGCTAAATTAAGTAGATTAATCTTAGCCTACATACTTTTAACTTTCATTGCAATTTTTAAGTACACAATAAGTTATTGGGAACAGCCTATATGCCCATCAACAAGTAAAGCATAAGAAAAATGGGTTTTGTAGACCTAAAGAATATATTTGAGTCATTTGTTGGAAAATGAGTGAACGCTAAGACTATATTTATAAGTATAATAAATCAGACACAGGTTAAATATCATGGGATTTCTTTTATATGAAAATGTCAAATGATTTAAAAGACAAATAAAAGAGAGATAGGCAATAGGGAGGTAGAGTGGAGACTCAGAGGAGCGATGTTGGTAGGAAAAAGAAATCAATAATGATGCATTCCCCCAAACAAATAAGATTATTATGTACAAATATATTTTTTAAAAAGATCATTGTAAATTGGCATGCAGCTGTGAGACAGTGCAGAGAAATCCCATGTATGCTTTATCAGTTTGTCCAGTGTAACATTTTAGGGCCCCAAAGTACGATCTCAACTAGGAAGAGACATAGATACAGTGGAAACGCAAACCATTTTCATTGCCCAGGAAGGATCCCTTGGGTTTCTCTGTTACAGCCACTTCTATGTCCAGCTCCCAAACCCATTCCTCGGCAACTGTGAAGATGATTTTCATCCCTGCAATTTTGTCATTTCAACAGTGTTATGTGAGTGAAATCTTTAAGGTTTAGCACTGAGCATTTTCCACTGAGCATAGCTCCGTGGATATTCGTCACCATATTCCTTGTGCCAACGATTTCTGATATTTTCTTCCCTAAAGGCGGTAGAAGTCTGTGATCCACCCTTCACATTTAATTTCTCAGTGTTTTGGCCTTGGCTTCTGCTTCTTTTCTAATTTTCTCCGACTGGGATAATTCTTATTCCAGTGTTAGTTTTTATTATACTAAAAAAGAAATTTTAATTATAGCCTCATTAGTGATTCTGACTGAATTTTTTACTCAGTGCTTATATTATTTTCAGGATTGTGACTCTATCTTTTCTTTATTGCCTCATATCCTATTTCTAGTATAGGATGTGGATTATAGAATCATAAGAATTATAGTGCACACAGAAGGTGCTATGTAGTTGTTCACTAAATGATAAAATCAATACTATCTTTCTCGTCTCAGAGGTTATTTGGCCATGTTTTGCATTTCTTAAATTTATATCCTGTTTTATTGAATCTAATTTTGGTTATATTGATTGGGCTGTTTGTCTCAGTGAAAGTACGAGTTGTCTCAAAACTTTGGAGTTGAGATGGAATGCAGTGGTGTCCCAGGGCAAGGTCAGGAGCTGCCCATGAAGGAGCAGATGGTCCCAGTGAGGCCATGAAGTGGGTGTTGGTAGGGGTGAGCAAGGCCTGCTCTGAATGAAGTAGAATATTCTTCACTGTGAAACAAGAGTTACGAATGAGGAAAGCAAGAAACTGAGAAGGAAACTTTTGCTGTTTATTGGAACTTTAGTCTCATGAGTGAGAGACTTTTTTTTTTTTTTTTTTTTTGAGTTATGCTGCTTTGTTTTACCTTTGTTCAGTGAGAGGATCAGGGGCAATGATGCTCCAGTAACAGCCTGGCTTCCCAGTGCCCTTGTCTACCAGTGCTCTTTGGGGCAACAGCTAATCAAAGGCTTGGGCCAGGACTGTACAGGTAGCAAACAAACTGCAGCTGTTTTCATGTGTGAAAAGTGAGGAAGTGCTTGAAGAATGGCAGCAAACTCCTGAACAAATCTTTTGACCAAATGTGTGACAATTTGAGCACCTGAATAACTGAGGATAGTAACTCACTATCCAGCAACTCCCATGCCTATCATGAAGAAGCCTGGCTTGAGGTCATCTCTGTCAAGTGTGCAGCATCAGGAAAGGCAGCAGCAGAATTGGATGTCCCTGTGTGGCGGCCGTGGCACTGCCTGCTGGGTTCTTTCCTTCAGGAGCATAGGCTGAAGAAGACCTGGGTGGCTCAGGCAGTTGGCCTGTCCCCATGACCCCTGAGCTTCTGCTGCTTCGTCTAAGGTGCTCCCAAGCCAATCAGTGAACATTCTGAGGTGCCTGTCACTCATTCCTGCCTGGGAGAGGGACAGGCAACTTTTTCCAGTTGAGGGATGCCTCATCAGCCACCTGAGTTTTGTCACTCTGCACTGCATTCTGAGGTCCTTTTTTTAAAAAACTTAGGCCAGTGCTTTAGTCCGTTACTGTCTTTCACTGCTTCTTCCTGCTTCTCCCCCCTCATTCTCCACAGCGTTCTCTCAGCTCATCTCTTGTGTTTAATCCATCATGACATCTACTTCTTGGAAGAGCTGAACTGCATGACCAGACATGATGCAATGGAGGAGGAAAATCACATAGGTATGACATTTGCCAAAAATGCATACTCTGGGTCCCTTCATGAGAAATACCAGACACGAGCTGAGGGCCATTCTAGAAAATAACTGACCCGAATTCTCAGAAGGTCAGGAATGACATTAAAAATAAGACAAGAACTGCAACAGACTGAAGACATTTAAACAGAGCCAGGGTGTGGTGTCCCTGGCTTTTAATCACAGAATTCTGGGAGGCCTAACCAGAAAATCACAAGTCTGAGTCCAGCCCAAGCAAGTTAGTGATTAGGAGGATCCTGTCTCTAAGATTAAAAAAGCCGGGAAGAGTGCTGGAGATGGAGTTCAATGTGAAGGCCTAGGCTGAAATCCTCAGTGCCAGGAGAAAACAAGTGAGGAATTAAATGATAGGACAATGAAATGCAGTGAGTGATCTGATCCTGGCTTGACTCTTGGAGTCACAAAGGGGATTATTAGATCAAAGAGTGGGTTATTAGATAATTGGAATAGAAAACAGGGAGATGGAGCTCTGGTAAATGGGACCAGGACCAAAGAGCAGGGCAGGAAAGGAATCAGAAGAGCTAAGATGTGTTCTATCCACTGATCAACTCCCTGTGATGAGTGCAATCATTCTGTACTCAAGTATGTGCCAATAAAACTTTAAAAAGTGAGAAAATGGAAAAACTTGAACCAGTTTAAATTAAATAGTAATAATGTACCAGTAATTTTTTTTCCATTTTGATGGCAGCAGATGAAGTACTAAAGAAACAGAATAATGAATGGGATCATCATACATGAAACTGGCTGAGAAAAAATTAATTTCTTTCTACTATTTCTGCAGCTTCCCTATAAATTTGGAAATCTTGTTTTTTTTTTTAAGAGTAAAACAGATGGAGTATGGATTAAAAGGGACCAAGAAGGAAAGACTAGACACGAGTGAGAAAACTAATTTAAGTATCTGGACATGAAAGCATCAGCCAGCAGTCAGGGCAAGCAGGGATGGATTACAAAGTAGATTCAAGTGACAAACTTTACAGAACTCATAAACAAATTTGATGCCAAAGTGAAGAGCATTATTAAAGATAATTTTTTGTTGTTGTTGCTGACTCGAACACATTGGGAGTTGCTCTGTCATTTAGTATAGTGAGACTAGTGGGAGAGGTTTTTTTGGGGAAAACAGTAGTTTTGTTCATACTTTATATTTTAATATTTATCTATTTATCTTGGTTTTTGAGACAAGGTCTTCCTTAGTAGCTCAGGCTGGCCTTGAACCCTTGGCTAGCTTTCTGATTTAACTTAGACTCAGATCAGCCGGGATTACAGGTGTATGCCACCACACTTGCATGTCGTGTGCATATATTAATTAAGCTGACTAGATATCCAGGAGAAGATAGAAGACAGTTACTTATGAGGCTAGAATAAAAGACTTGAATAAAGAGATGAATGAGGGACTCATTAGCAAACAGAGCCAGAGGGATGGAGGAGATCACCTGGAGAGACAAAAGTGGGCAATAAACGGAGACCTTAATTAGATCCTGGTGACCTCTAACACTTACAGGTCAGCCAGAAATGGAAAAGCAGCTAAGGAGGTCAGTTAGGATGGCACAGGTTTAAACAGTTACCCATGTATCCGGACTTCTTAAGCTTCAGGAAGGCAGAGTACTGAGTTCATCCAAGAGGAAGACGTGACAGAGTGCTGGGTGGCTTGGTTCCTCCCGTGACACTCTCCGTGTGGTCATTGTCCCAAGGCTGCACAGGCTTCCACTTCCTTTCTTCCAGCATCATTCTGCATTGTGAAAGAGGCTGAAAATGGTTTAACTCTGCACCAGTTCTTAAGTCACACCTGTAATAGGCTCCTGAAAAGAGACTTGGGAATTATGCCACTGCACCTGGGGCTCATTAGAAGCTTCTAGAGTTAGCAAACAGGTAACTATTTTCCTTATTACATATATAAAAGACAGAAGACTACCATCCCTTTCAATTAATTATGAGTATAATTATCAAAGAGAATTGTGTTTTCTTAAAAAACAGGCTTAGGGCTTTGTAAGTACTTTGCATAAAATAGAAATTTTCAGTGAAATGTCCCTGAAAGACATAAAACAGGTGGATGGGTTTTAAGTATTTTCGTATGCTGCTAAACAAAAACAGCAGACATGGTATGTAGGACAGGTGATAGACCTTTTAGGGCACCCAAGGCACAAATGGATAGAAAAGAAAAAAAAAAACAAAACTAAGTTGGCATGGAAACAGTTGTTCCCAGGAATGATAAAAATGGAGCCCTGCTTTGATGACCTTTCTAAGATGTCACAACTATTCACAGTGACCCTGAGGAGTCTGTTGCAGTTCTGAGGATACACACGTGGTATAGCTCCTACCCAGGCTTATTATGCATGAGAGTGTTGCAGATGGAGACTCTTAGCTGACCTGTTATTTTCACAGAAAGTTGTGTCTCAGCTCTGGCCTTAACTGTACAGATGCTCCAACTGCTGCAGATTGAGTTGCTCTAGTTGAGCAAGCACAGAGTTCTTGGTGTGTAGCTCTCCAAGGCATGTGGTGAGATGGGTGGTGGTGTGTGCTCTGTCCTGAGTGGCCTCGACCACAGCTCAGAACAAAAGCAATATCCTGGGGGAGAAAGGTTCTTCTGATCAATCGCCCTTGTACATTTGCTTTTCTTATTTTTCTAAGAATAGACCAGCAATCTTAATTCAGGACCAGCTAAAGCAGACATATGGAAATAAGACATTTAATTCCCTTTGTTATGGTTTTTTTTTTTTTTTTTTGTTTTTTTTTTTTGTTTTTTTGAGACAGGGTCTCACTATGCAGTTCAGGCTGTCCTTGAGCTCACTTTTGTAGCCCAGGCTGGTCTCGAACTCACACCGATCCTCCTGCCTCAGCCTCCCAAGTGCTGGGATTACAGGCGTGCGCCACCACGCCCGGCTCCTTTTTTTTTTTTTTTCCTTTGTTATGGTTTGTGTCTAGTTGTCCCCCCACAACCTCATGCAGTCATGGGGTGGGGACTTCTAGAGTTCGAGACTAACTTGTAATCCACTGGGATTATGTGTTTTAGCACTGCTGAGATTATGGATCTTAGTATTGCTGGGTTTATGGGTGTGGGCCGAGGCAGAGAGCCTGAAATATATTATAAGAGAGACAGAGTAACAGACTCCCCCTGTTGCCTGGTTGGTCGGTTGCTTCTGTTGCTGTTTTGCTGCAGTGAACGGCTGCTCTTTGCCATGTGCCAGTCGTACTTGGAGCCTGCTGAATATGGACTGAAACCTCCAGTAACTGTGAGCTAAATAAACCTTTCCTTCCTTCATTTTCAGTGTCAGGTATTTGTCCCAGCAACAAGAGAAGAGTAACGAAGAGACCCTTGCTTCTACACCCCTGCTCAGTAGCATTAGTCCTGTTTCTGCCCTGCTCATCCCTGTACATTGAGCACCTCATACAGTGCCTGGCAAGGGTAGATATAGAGTAAATGCTACACAGTAAAATCCATATTATTTCATGTAGGTGGTCACAATATTAGGTTTAATAAATATTATAATCTCTTGATAATCACTTTTCTTATAGATATACCAGATGTAAATTAGTGTCCACCATTCCACTAGACTAGATGGTCCTGCTTTTTCTAGATTACAAAAACAAAAATATTAATTTTTTATGAATTCAATAGATAATTCTTGAGAATTTTAAGATAAATTAATTGGAATTATTTAGTCAAGTATAATGATTATGGCTGTTAGGATCTGTAGATTAATATCCTTAAGTGTTCCATAGTTTCAATTTTATTATTAATTTCCAGTTTTAGGATTTATTTTTCTTCATATAGTACATTAACCCAGTGCCTTATTTGTGCTACATAAGGGCTTTTATCACTGAACTAAAATGTCAGCCCCTTAAATGTTTATCTTTATGTTAGATATTTTCATATTTCATGAAAGAGGATTTGTTTTATACATATGTATGCAGACTTTTAAAACTAAGGAGAAAATGCATTAATCGCCCTGAAAATATCATCTCTCTAACAAGCATTCTTTATGGAATGGGAAAATAATATTAAACATTAGGTTCCAAATAATTAAAAATATTTATCTAAGTTATTTCTGAGTGTGTATAAATATTGTTCAATTCACACAGTTTGTATTAATGATTTGGATATTGTCTTAGTAATAAAATACATTTGCTACTTTTTTCCTTAGATAATAGATTTTAGTAGAAGGCAAAAATGTCTGACTTTTTCATTGTTATTGTAGTTTGATTTTTCTATTCTGATTTTAAAATTTTTATATATATACACATTTAAATCATTGTGGAAAAAAATTCAGGTGATTGTCTTAACATTTCCTAATTATGGCTTGTTTTCTTCAAGTTGTGATTAACATTAAAACAAAGTATTTTTATTTCCAGAGGGAAAATGTTGTATACATGAACTGAATATGACCACCATAAACATTAATACAAATATTCATAAAAATGCATATACAGAGATAAGAAGATATAGTGAAAAACCAGCTTATCGAACCAAACCTAAAAGAAAAATACTCACTGAAATGATTGTGATTAAATCAAAATGAATTTTGATAAATTGTGTCAAATATATCTTGTGAGAGCTCTCACTAGAGATGCATCGGCTTATTCCTGTCAGTAGAAAATAATTAATGATAATAATAATAATTCGCGTGCGTTTTTACTTAGAAACCTTTATAGATTATGTTGAAAATGTCCATCTTAATTTTTTAAATGTATTTAGTACAGGGTCTACAGGGTCTCACTACCCAGATTCGACTAGCAATGATGCTCCTGTTCTCAGTCGCCCAAGCGCTGTGATTACAGGCGTGCCCCACCACACAGCGTTCCCCAGGGACGGGGCCAGCACGACTCACAGTGCTAAGGACCAAACCCCAGTCACTGCACCTGCCCAAGCAGACACTTGAGCCCGCTGAGCTATCTGGCCAGCCCTTGAAAATGTCCATCTTAAATATTCTCTTTCCTAATGCTTTTTGAAAGTTGTGTTATCCGAGTAGAACTAGTCTATGATTTTGTAAAAAAGTTCTTTGGTGGTAAATTCTCTATGGGTAAACTGTATAGACAAGTCAAATCAATTTTCTACCAATTTCACATATCAATTATACATCTTATCTGGTCGGAAATAAAGTCTTAATTTAAATTGGCCTTTTTGTGACAGAACATATGCATTAACTAACTAATGTTAATTGCATGTAAATGTGTAGATTGAAACTTTGAGAAAAAAACTGTAATATTTAAGTATTAGTACTCCTTCATATTCACAAACATTCAAATTCATACATTATGGCTTCATTTAGAGTCAGTAAAATTCTTGACTTCATTAAACTCACATTAATAGATTTACATTTTTCTTATGTTACCATAGTTCAAATCACTTCATAACTTAAGATTCTTAATGAGGAAATATTGCTATGGTTAATATAAGAAATAATTTTAATGATATTTTCTTTAGTGTAGAAAACAGGGTCACTCAAGCAATAAAGAAATGTTCATCCTATAATTTGAAAAACATGTATGCTATAGTTAGTCAGCTATGGCATGTTCAGTGGTGATGCTGCTCTTTGGGGAAAGACAGGGAGATTTCTACAGTAGTAACAAAACGGTATTTTCTCAAGTGACACCCTTTGCCTCCATCCTCTGGGAAGGTGAGCCTCTGTGCTCCTGCTCCTTATGGGTTTACCCAAAAGAATCTTCCTTGGAGGACAGTTCTAGCGTTTGGATACAAGGTAGGAGCCAACAGGTTTTGCGTTTTCTCTGTGGTTCCCACATAATGCCAGGGGTGATCAATTTCATGAGTTAGGATTTATTGGCCTCCTTTACAAATAATACCGAACGGAAGTGAGCTCCACTAACTAAGGAAATTCTTGGAACATAGATTGGCTGCAGAGCTGAACTTAGGAACTCTATGCTCACATTGCCTTTCTGCTTGCTAGGCCAGAACTTCTCAATCATGAATGTGCCACAGGTTTACCCATATATCTGCCCCTCAACCCTGGAGCTGCTGGGCAGGACTTGGTTTTTCTGAGGACTATGAAGGGCACCATCAGCTTACACGTAGGATACAAAGATTCATGTTTTTACCTGTGCCACAATGTGAGAAATAAACGTGAGCATGCATATAATGCTGGGTGGGATGCTTTCAATTCTTCTTGTAAGATGCCCAGGAGGGGAATACCTGGGTCAAAGGACACCTCTATTCTGGTGTTCTGAGGAATCTCCAACACTTATTTCCATAGCAGTTGCACCTACCTATACTCCTACCAACAGTGGAGAGGGGTGCCTTCATTTGATTGATTTTTTGAGAGCTATACTTTCTGGAATGAGATGGAATTGCAGTGTTGCTTTAATTTGCACCTCTTGAGTGATCAATGATGTTGACAAGTGACTAAAACTTTTCTCATTCTGTAGATTGTCTTTTTGATTCTGTTAGTGATTTCTTTTGATGTTTTTAAAAGATGGGATCCCATTTGTGATTCTTTGAAGTACTCCTCGTGTAGTTTGGTTTTTGTTCATGAACTCTGCCTACCCTTATGTTTTCAAGATTTCTACCTACCTTTTCTTCTAATAGATTGTTTCTGTTTTAATATTTAGATCCTTGATCAATTTTGAGTTTAGGTTAGGGCATGGTGATAGACATATGTCTAGTTTTAGTCTTTGACACATACAGAGCCAGTTTTTCCAGCACCATTTATTAGAGAGACTATCTTCCTTCCAATGCACATATTTGGCCTGTTTGTCAAAATAAGGTGGGCGAGTTGTAGTTGTAGTTTGTAGTTGTGTCTGCATCTTCTAATCTGTTCCACTGATCCCCAAGTCTGGTTTTTTTCCAGTACCATGCTGGTTTTATCATAGTAGCTTTGTAATATAATATCTAATTGTGCTGCCTTGACTCTGTTGTCCAGAACTTTTTTGCTATTCTAGGTCTTTTGTGGTTCTAAATGAATTTTTAGGAGTCTTTTCTTCAATTTTGTGAGGCAATGCTAATCTTATTTTCATTAGAATTGTATTATCTATGTAACAATTTTGGGAATATGGTCATTTTCACTATATTGGTTTTTCTTATCCGTAAGCAAGGGATATCCTCTCATCTTTTTATATCCTCTTCAACTTCCTTTTTCACAGCAGCATAACTTTCACTGTACAGATCTTTTGTTTCCTTTGTTAGACTGACCCCTAAGTATTTCATTGTTTTGGATGTTATTGTGAAAGGTGTGGTTTCCCTAGTTTCTTTCTCAGTGAGTTTATTGCTTGTATACAGGAATGTTGTTGATTTCTCAGTGCTGACTTTGTATCCAGCTATGCTACTAAATGTGGTTATTACATACACAAGCCTTTTGGTAGAGTTCTTGGGATGCAATATCATATCATCCAGGAATAATGATAATGTAACTTCTACATTTCCTATCCTCATTCCTTTATTTCTCTTTCTTATCTAGTTTCTCTGACTAATGTCTCCAGAACTATGTTGAATAGGAGTGGTCTTGTTCTTTGTGCTGTTCCTGATTTTAGAGTGAAAGCTTTCCACTTTTGTCCATGTAGTATGATGTTGTCTGTTGGTTTGTCATAGATGGCTTTTGTCACATTGAGGTAAAAAAACATTTATTCTTATTTTCTGTAGTTTTTTTTTTCTTTGTCATGAACTAGTGTTGGACTATGTCAAAAACTTTTTCTCTATCCGTTGACATTATTTTGTGATGTTTGTCTTTGGCTCTATTGACATGGTGAATTATGTGTATTGATTTGCATATGCATCATACCATCCTAGCATTTATAAGATGTATCCAAGTTTGCTATGATGTATAATCTTAGTAATTTGCTGCATCCTGTTTGATAGTATTTTGTTGAGAATTTTTTATTCTATGTTCATTAGAAAGATTACCTTGTAGTTCTCTTTTTTCATGGGTCTTTCTCACGTTTTGATATAAAGATAATGCTTGCCTCCAAGAATGAGTTAGGGAGTACTGTTTCCCTTTCAGTTTCATTAAAAAAATTTGAGGAGTATTGGCACTAAATATTCTCTAAATTTCCCAAATCTAGCCGTGAATCCAGCAGAACCTAGGCTTTTCTTCTTTGGTAAATTTTTATTTATACTTTCAATCTCATGAACTGGTACTGGATTATTCAGAATTTTTATACCTTTTTAATTCAGTTTTGGTGGTTCATATGTTTCTAGGACTCTGTTTCTTCCGTGTTTTCTATCCTGAGAATAAAGTTTTTGAAGTTGGTATTAGTGATCTGACTTTCCACAGAATCTATTGTTATTTCATCCTTTTCATTCCTCAATGCATGAATTTAAATCCTTTCTTTCATTTTTTTGATAAGGTTGGCCAGTATTTATCAACTTTATTTCTTCTTTCAAAGACCCAACAACTCTTTAATTACTTCTTTGTACGATTTTCCTAGTCTCCATTATGTTAATTTCTGCTTTGATCTTTATCATTTCCTGCCTTGTATGGCTTTTGATTTCTGTTCTATTCT
>PVJA010003790.1:0-50092 GCA_004027025.1 Myocastor coypus | reverse complement strand
TTCCCAGTGTGCTATATCCACATTCTCACTTAGATGTAGATATTGTTTAATTTCTTCTTTAATTTCATCTGTGACCCATTGGTTGTTTAAGGGGTTGCTGTTTAATTTCCATGCATTTATGAAGTTTTGCAGTTTCTTTTGTCATTAATTTCCAATTTCATTACATCATGATCAGATAAAGTGTGTGGGATAATTTCAATTCCTTTTCATTTGCTTAAGCATGTTTTGTGGGCAAGAACATGATCTATTTTAGAGAATGTCTCCTGTACAGCGGAGAAGAATATGTATTCTAATGATATTAGATGGAACACTCTGTAATCATCTACTAAGTCTATTTGTTTCAGAGCTTTGGTTGAGTTCTGTTGTTTCTTTGCCAATTCGTTGTCTAGCTAATGTATCTCTTTGTGACAATCAGATATTAAGATTGCAGTAAAGATTTGGTTGCAGTAGTCAAAGGAGAATGTCTGTGTGTGTGCATCATTCAGCTTATACCACGGTGAGCAAGTCTTGACAGCTCTGGCTACAGGCCATATGGCCTGCAGGTCTGAGGAGCATGAAATGCCAGGAAGGAGGAAGCAAAGATGACTCTAAGGTCATGAGCCTTAAGGCCCTGGTAACAATGTGCCATTGTCAAAGGAGGTATCAGGAAGAAGACTTTGACAGGTGCTGGGCCTGGAGAAGTGATGAATAATTTGGGATATTTATATCTGGAGGATCTAGGAAGGGACCCAAGTGGATAGTTTGTGAAAACAGTTCAAATATCTTCTCTCAGTTTGTGGATAGATCAGGAGTGGAGGTTTTAATTCAGGTGCTCTGCTTATACATCCTGACATTTTTAAGGGTCACAGATATGTCTAAGAAAGAAAAGTATAAGAGGAAGCTAAAGGTTCTAGTCATGCTACCTAAACAACCATTTTCACAGGAGGAGAAATCAAAGAGATAAGCCAGCTGGTCTCCTTGACATTTCTGAGCCCATCAAGTACCAAACCCCAGGCCTGCCCTTCCCTCCTCAGCCTCAGTCTTCTTTGGGGCACTTTCCCATAGCTCTCATGGTGTTTCCTATATTTCCAACACTGCGTTCATCAGTACGTGACATTTATCTGTTCAGGTTTTTGTGTTGCCTATTAAATAAATGTTCACTGGATGAATGAGAGGGAACGGTGTACGGTGAAGTTCTGTTTGGGCCTCCTTTAAGAAACCAAGGTGTCAGAGTTCTGAGAGATTTGTACAATGACAATGGTGTTTCTGTGAAAACATAATCAGGCATCCACTATGTACCAGGCATTCTTGGAAGAAAGGTCAGACATTATTGATGTCTGGACTCTCTCCACCTGTGGCTTTGGATTTCCAGAACAGGAATCATTTGCAGTCAGGTTTCTCCTAAGTGGCAGCAGAGCCAACATTCAAATCCCCAAATTGGTGTCCCTGCTGAGGTCACCTGCACACTAAGATGAAGACCCCTGATGGGACTGCCCAAGGGAAAGGAGGTGACAGTTGGGACAGCAAAGTATTGTAGAGGGGAAAAGCCAAAATATAGCTATGGGCACTCAATCTAGAAGATAAATACTTTTATCTGCCATGTCTTAATGTCAAAATTACAACATACTATACTATTAGTGGGGAGTATGCCATCCTGGAGTTAACTTTGCTGTGTGTTTTAGGTTCCATAGATGCAGGAGACTTTAGAAAAAGCAATAAGAGAGAAAGAACTCCCTTATGAATGTAATAATGTTGAGTTTCTTTGTTTTCACTTCAGTGTTGCCCTTGGTTTGATATGGAAATGTAAGTAAAATATGTTATAAGGGGAACTTATATAGTTTAAGACTTTTATAAAATCTTAACACATATGACACAGATAGAATGTGGGTGTTGGAAATATATGTAGGTCCCAACTCAGCTATACCATTTGCCATCTGTGTTAAATATAAATCGTGGCTTAAGTTTTATGTTACTCACTTTGGGTCTTATTTTAGGTATTAAGTAAAAGAATAATAAAGTGTATTTAGCATATTGTCCATGGTACAGTCCATATTGCTGTCATTGTTATAAATTGAATTTTTGTATTGTAGTACAGTAGACATAAAATGAAATTTACTGTGTTAACCATTTTAGTATCCAGGCAAGTGGCAGCAAATACATTCACACTGTGATGCAGCCGTCATCACCTTCCTCCCCAGAACTTGAACTCTGAAATCATTCAGTGATAATGTCTGTGCCTTTCTCCGTTGACCTCTGATAAACACCATCTTTTTTCTATCTATCTATCTATCTATCTATCTATCTATCTATCTATTTATTTATTTATTTATTTATTATTTTAGGGAAGGGTCTACAGAGTGTTCCAGGTCTCATTACTAGATCAGACTCATAATGATCCAGTAGTTTAGAGCCTCCCAAGAGCTGGAATCACAGGAATGCACCACCATGCCCAGTCTCAATTGATGTCTCAGCCCACCCTGGGGGTGGGGCTGGCACAGCAATCCCAGGGACCAAAACCCTGGCCCCTGTGCTTGCCTGCAAGTGTTTTAATCTGCTGAGCTATTCAGCTAGCCCTCACTTCTGCCTTCTTTTCTATCTCTATGCATTTTCCTATTCTAGGATCCTAGTGTATGCAGGATTATACTATTTGTGTCCTTATATATCTGGATTACTATTAACTTTTAAATAGCAAAAACTAAATCTAGACTTTTAGTTGTTGATTGCTTGTGTTTCTGTTCTGTTCTGCAGACATAAATTTTATTTCTGCTATAACAGTTACTAATTTCAGACACAATATGCTTATGAGAAAATGTTCTGCAATGTAGGTTTTACATGCTTAATCCATTTTAACAAACATTATAGAAAAAATGTAATATTTTTAAACTGTTAGAAAATCTGAAAACATTTCTGAAACATGGCTCTTAAATTCTTGGGTCTTTTGTTGTGGGTGAGGATCAAAATTGTCAACCTGAATATACCAACATTTTACTCAGCAGTGTTTTCACTGCCCTACTAAAGTGACAGTAATATAGTGGGGAAGAAACAGGGTTACCAATGAGGCATAAATATTTGATGTTTATTGAAAAGGATAAAAGTCCAGTTTAAGAGCTATGATTAACTATTCACATGAGATCAGGTATGGCCATAAACTGATTAACTATTCTGAAAAGCTCCCTTTGAAAGAAAATTTGTCTCACAGATATGTAGCAATTATGCAACGCGTGAGCTGAAGCAGCTGTTGCCCTGCTGTGGTGTAATGCATTCCCTCAGTTTGGCACAATGATGCCAGTTTAAAGACACAAGGCCAGAATCATAACCATCAAGCACTGAGGAATTTGTTTCTCCAGCAAGCTATCTCCCACACGAACTCTTAGCCAGAGTGACTTCCTACCCAGATGGCTTCCACAGCAAACGTGGCTCTGTCGCTCAAGTGGAACAACCTAAAAACCTGCCACTTACAAGAACGGAGACAAACTGTGTCTCTTTAGCTCAGCAACCTCCCACCTGGTCTTTCTGGTTCCCTGACCCAGATCATGAAGACTCACTACAGCCAACCAATGCTATTTGTACCTGCAGGTTTTGCTTTCCTTATATAACCTTGAATAAGGAGCTTATTGTTTCTGAAACTTGGTTATAAACTCCAAGGACAAAGATAGCTTGTGAGAATGCCCTTGCACAGCAGGTGCCTAGTGATAGGGTACATGAGAACATGCTAACTTTAGGAAAGAAGCGTGTGAGGACATACACCACGTTCTATTTTCCTGGCCCCTTTCCTCCTGAGCCCATTTTTCATTTTTCTCCCGACAATCGTCTCACAGCTTCTTGCTCTCCTAATAGGAAACTGAAATTTGTACCTCATTTGCCCATCCATAAACCCATAGGGTACCCCTAGATGCCACTGCCATGGGATTTGGTTATTTCTATCTCATCCATACCCTTGGCCCTCAGGACTGCACCTGCTGCTTCACAGAGCGTGTCTGATAGCTTCTTATCTTTAGCTTTTAATCTAGAAGAAATCATATTGATTCGTGCAGGCATTGGAAAGGACACAGTGGTCAACAAGGGAGACAAAAATTCCATCACAACAAAAGCAATCAGTGTTTATAATTGACATTAACCCCAGACTCTGAGAGGAAAAGATATATTAAATGCTATGAATGCTTCTATTTCTTCTATGTATTTATTGAGTGTTTTCAGCCACCCAGGCACTGTGCCTTAGCACCACTTACATTGTTTTTTTTTTTTTTTAATTAATTTATTTATTTCTTGTTTCAGAGCATTTGTTTATTCACTCATTTTTTATGGCCGGCTCAGCCTGCCCTGATGGCAGGGCTGGCGCAGCATGTGGTGCCGGGGATCGAACCGCGGTCCCTGAAGCTGCCCAAGGTTTCCCAAGCAGGCGCTTTAGACCACTGAGCCATCCCGCCAGGCCCGACCACTTACATTGTTTTACCCACCCAGTAATCTTAGGAGGTAGGTACTGTTCTTACCCATTCTAGAGAGAAGAAATGAAAGGTTTAGTAACTTGTTTAGTTCTTTGTTGGGAGAACTGGTTTAAAACCGGCCAGACGTGAGTGCCCATGGTCTGCCCACATCCCAGGGTCTTCCGGAGTACATTCCAGTGCACTTACTCAAGCCAGACAGAGACAATATTGCATTGTTCCTTCAAATGGGGATATTTGGCGGGACTTTGTGTTTTACAGATCCTTGATGCTTACAGTTTTTCTTCTACCTTCTTTATTTTCCTTTTACTGAGGCCCTTATCATTAACTTTTCCATACACTTAATCCATCCAATGTTCTCTATTCCTTGCAGGAAGAAGGATAAGGCTTTGGGAGGGTCACACAGCTATCTATGTCTGAAATCCCCTGTCAAGGACACGGCAACATAACATGAATCCATTCAAAACTAGATGTTGGCTTCAGTGATTCTTGTGGTTGGAATTTTTCTTTTGCATTCAAATAGTAAGAATGTTTGATTAACTCCCTGTGAAGGTGAGTTTGTAAATTAAGAATGTTCCAAATTCAATATCTTATTTGTTCATATCAAAAGTTAACTCGTTGTAAAATTTATTGACTGAAAAAAATGGCTCAGAAATCACTTATCCGGTGGTTTCACGAGATTATTACTGTGACTTACAGAGTAATTTCACATAACATAGTGTCTTGGGAAGGTTCTGTTTCTTCTATTAGAATTTCAGTTTCTAGGGCTGGTGAGGTAGCTCAATGGACTAAGCATCTGCTTTTGCAAGCAGACAGAACAGGGTTCAATCCCTGTCCCACATGCTGCGCTGGCCCCACCCCCTGGGTAGGCTGAGCCAATGAGCCAGTCCAGGCGTGGTGGTGCACACCTGTAATCGCACTGCTGGCGGTCCGGAGGAGGATCACTACAAGTCCAAGTTGTGTAGTGAGACCCCGTACCAAATACATAAATGAAAAAAAAAAAAAATCAGTTTCTATTCTTGCCTTTACACATTGTAATTTATTTCCTAAAATGCATATCTAAAATGTACATAAATACTTTAAAATGTTTTCAAAACCTTTTATTGATGAAATAAGTGATCCAAAGCTGTCTGATGAGTGCACTCTGGGAGACAAATCAGAAGGAAGGAAAGTTCAAGTCCCACTTGGACAACTCAGGGAGAAACTCACTTAAAATTAAAAAAGAAAAAATAAAAAGGGCTGCATATGTAGCTCAAGAGAAGGCCTAGAGTTCCATTGCTGGTACTAAAAATCGAAATATAAACAAACCAAAAGCCAGTTTGGAGTACATAAGGTTAGAGAACTTTTGCAAGTACAAAGTATTAGAGTCCCTTGGGAATTTGAGAGTTAAATGACTGGCATTTCTGTATTCTAACAACCTGTTTTTTTGTTTGTTTGTTTGTTTTTTGTTTGTTTGTTTTTTTGTATCCCAAACAACCAGTTCTTTAAAGAACTAGAAATTTTTGAAATCGTACACTTTTTCCATAAATGAGCTAACCCACCTGCGCTTATCAAGCGATGCAGTTGAAAGTCCTCTTGCAGGACGTGGCAAGCTCTCCTCCATTAAACTATAACGATGATTAAGAGCTGTAAGAGTGTCCATGGGGCCTTGTAAAAATTTTAATTATCTTCTGGGCTAAGTTATCTTAATTGCCTCTCCTCTACAAGTAAAATTACATATCGTGCCAGTCATTGTTAAATGATTTCCAATTTTTCAGGTTATCTGATTGCCACTGCAGCGGATCTCAGTGTCCGGTGTGTGACCTGTGGGACCTCCCATATTGCTCGAGGCCCAGTCGCAGCCCATCGCTCTCCACAACCCTGCTCCAAGCTGTGCTGCTTTCACTTCCCCATTAACCTTCCTCTCTTTCCTTTGGATGTTTGCAGAACCTGTTTCCTCTTCCTCAGACAAACGTCATCCCTCACTCCTTGCCTGACTGCTCCCCAACGTATCAGTCTCAGGTGAAATCTCTCCCCCTTCTCTTCGGGTTCCCTTTATTGTGTCTTAGCTCTCCTTTCCTTTACTGCTCATCACATTGCAGGCTTAGGTGTCTGTCTTCTAGGTTTTGCCAGTTGGTACTATCTGGGCTCCTTTCCCTGAAAGCGAGTGTAGGTGCGCAGACAAGGGCGTGTGCCTGAAGCGGTTCCCCTAAGGTATGCCAGAGCCTCTCCCGCTCACACGGTGCCCCGCACTCTCCCCCAACCACACACTGGGTGCCTTGTGTGGACTGCGTGTTAGGTGCTTTGAGATCTTCACTTGAACCAACAATTTCCTCACTGTCTACTTTTTTTTTTCTTTTCTTCTTTCTTCCCTTCCTGCTCCCTCCGTCTGTCACTCCTTTTTTCCTGTTTTCTTTTTCTTTTCCTTATCTCTTCCTCCCATTTGTTAGACTAACAGGCGAGCCTTGCTCAGCCTCCTGCTTCTCTGCACGCGGCTGCAGTCTCCAGGCAGTGAGTTTTGGTTTTGTGGGCAGAGTCAGCAACCCTGCACGCGGAGCCAGAGAGCAGCCTGCTGAGAAGTGCTGGTGGCAGAGGGCGGAGCTGGCGCTGAGAGCCAGGGAAGGGCCAGGCTGAGTCTAGATGAGACAGGAGGTAGGACCGGGGTTGATCCTTCACCCAACACCAGTTATGCAATGCAGCTTTGCCTAACTTTGGGAAAGCAATAAACTTTCTCAGCTTCTGTTATGTTTTCTCAACAAGAAAATGAATTTCCTGTATCTTTACATTCCTTGCATTCCAGAGGGGCGGTGCCAGACCTCGTGCTGCCAGCAGAGCTGTATCACATCTGCCGTCAGCGGGAAGGCAGAGGCGCTGCTGAATTATTTGAGCTTTTACTTATGCCTTAATTTGAATGTCAGTTGACTTTAATTACAATAGGTCATGTATTATAACTATTCCTCAGGCATTTTCCTGGATCATACATTCAGAAATGTATTTTATTCCCATTGGTTGATTTGAAAAGAATTTACATTTTCATTGGTTTGAATATTTATTTTATGGATCTGAGTTGCAGTTTTGCTGTTGTATTCTCTTCTCAGCACAAATTTAAGCAAAATAGACAGATGGCCATACATGTACACCATCGTCAAGTTTATTTTCACAGTAACTTTCTATTGCTTTCAGCGCTATTTATTGGCTTGCATGTCTTTTCAGATTGTGTCTTACAAGTATAGCCGATCAAGTTTGTCAGTTGTTGCAGGTCTAAAAGCTTTCTTTTATATCTATAATAAATAGAGAAAGTTATTTTAACTGGATGGAAATTAAAGTGTGAAATTTTTATTTAAAATAACATTTGCTTTGGAATGGTTTTTACATGGTGACATAAACGAAGGCTGCTATCATTAGAAATATTGTAGTCATGATCAGGAGTGTATTTCAGTGACAGGTGCAGGATTGGGGGACCATGTGCAGAGAGAGCGACGTGCCCCCAGGGACTCACTGACAGGAGCAGATTGAGCTAGGCTTGTATTACCTTTTCAAATATCCAAAGAGTTAGTTACCTAGTAGGTATGAAGGGTAACGTCTCATAAGTAATTTTTAAATAAGTGATTGAATTAGTTCCTTTTAAAAAATGCATGCCCTCGAAGTCTTTTTTTCTAAATGTAAAATGTAAACAATCTAGAAAATACAACTAAACAAAAGGAATATAGTCATTTGTAACTCAACAATCCAAAGAGAACCACAGTTAATAGTCTAATTCAAATTTCTTTGTAATTGTGCTTTTAAGTTCAATGAAAGAAAAAGATGGTTGCAGGCAAATTGTTGTAAGAATCTTCTTGGTTTTTAATACTCCAGACTTTATGTAATATATAAAAAATACATATCTATATGACCAAAATTCAGACAATTTTGACAAACCATCCCTAAGTGATTATTTTTATTCTATAGTAAGTTGTTAACCTTTTGCTAATATGTCTTCCAGGTTATTTATCTTTGGTATTGGTATGTGGAAGGAGCATTGTAGTTTTTGCCTGTTTGCTTCTGACTAGGGCTCATGTAGTTTATTTTTGAGTTTAGTTTTTTAAATTGGAAAGAAATTTTAAGTTTTTATATAATCACATCAGTATATCACCCAGTAATTCTCATGTGATTCTGAGTTTTAGCTCTCTTTAAAAGAAATAAGAGATTTAGTCCTAAATTTAAAAATATAAAATAATCCTAGAGACACTTAAAGTCTGGTGATGATATTAGTATAGGTAAACATATCAATAGAACAGCTTTGAAGATCAAGATAAGTTTAGAAATAATGGTATTATTCTAGAAGTACTTACCTATATGTTTTATGTATTTACATATGTTTATATGTAAGCTTTTTTATATGGGGATCAAATATGTAGACATATTATACATTAACATTTTAAAGTGTATGTTTAGTACATACCAATTACTTTTCCCAAATTACTGGAGAAGGATTCCATTTCTCCCAAAATGACCCAGTTATCTAACCATTGTTTCTAAATGTCAACTTTGCTATATATGATATATATATATATATATATATATATATATAATATATATATATGAATTTATCTTGTAATCTGTTCTATTGATATGTTTACCTATACTACTATCAGCACCAGACTTTAAGTGTCTCTAGCATTATTGTACATTTTTAAACTTAAGACCAAATCCCTTGTTTCTTCTAAAATACTTATGTATTCTAGAATGCATCCCAGCTAAACTTTTAAATGAATTTCCTATCTAACTTTAGTGAATTTTCTGGTTGGGGAAATACTAGCATCATGGCTAAAGTGCGATTTTACAATATTCTTTGAAAATATTTTAGAATTTAATTCTAGATATGTTATAATCATGTGACTTGTGAATGAGGCCGTTTTTCACAACTTATGTCATTATTTGGATACAGCTGCCATCTGTCAAAGCTGTCATTATTTCTAATTTCTACTTATTATAACATAAGTGTAGATAATAAGAAAACAGTTTCATCCTCTGTCCTGTAAGATGCTGAGGGACGGATTACTGACCTGCACTACCGGGGAAGGATGCTGCGGATTTTGCAGCCGCGTGTGTCTCTGAAAGTTTGCTTGGAGGAGGCTGTGATTTTATGTGACCTATTAATGTTGTACAAAAAGGAAACGAGGTGGGTTCCCAGTTCTCTCTCGGTTGCTCTGGGAAACACTCAGGGCTTCGCAATGTTGATAACACATTTTAAAGCAAATTAACCACTAATTGAAAATAAATTAGGGTGTTGGTATTGCATTCTCAAAGGAACCTCAGCACTCAATTTAAAGCTCTGAAGAAAAGGAAATATGACTCTTCTCAAATGATTGTGCTAAAGGCACCATTTTGAAGGGTGTGCATGATGATTCAGCATTTTATTGCGTGGAATTTAAAAGAATTAAGTGCCTGCATTCCTTAATCAGTTAAGCGTAAGACATCATACACACCAGTGGGATTACGATGACCGGTGAAAAATGCCAAAGCTCATCTACAAGTGAGCTCTAACAAATTAGTTTTATAGTAGTACCCACAAATTTTATAGAGCTTTTTAGTAACATTATCTTTGTTCATCTAAAGTCGTTTACTTTTCACAAATATCCTGTGAGTTGAAACTGAAAGATCTAATGCTAACTTATCCTTGTCACTGAAGAAGATAAGATTTTATAGGTATAAATGAAGTGTCCAACTCATACAATTTATGTCAGAATACTTATGCCAATCTGCATTACAGTCCACACCACGGCCCACCCATGAGATCCGGTTTGCTTTAGAAAGAAGTTTGGAGAGCCTGCGTGGCCCTGCGCCAGCCTGCCCTCACTGCTGTGCTTCCATCTGACAGGCCCATCGCCTGGCTCTGCCTCCCCCAAGTCTGATGCTTGCCTTTCTCAGAGCCAACAACACATCTCCTTACATTCTTCCAGTGTGTTTGTTTTATTTTTTGCTGCCCACTTAGTATATGCTTGGCAACTGTGCCCTGTACTCTAGCTGATTTCATAACTACAGTAGAAAAATTGCTTTTCAAGTTTTATACCCTAAATATAATGAGTTCTCTATCTCGACAGTGAAGTGATAATGTGATTCTAATATGAATTTGCTATATTTTTGTGAGTAATAGAACCTGAACTATGTTAACTAGTTATTTATTTCCATGAACTTTTAATTGTGAAGCTGCGGAACTCCTTCAATATTAATTTTCCTTTCTTGAACACCTTCCTCCCTGGTACATAGCTTCTAGAATATTCATGAATAAAATGATCTGTATTATTTTTCAAGAAGCACCAGTAGATATCCTATGGATGGGGGAGCATACTTTCAGAGAAACTGGACCAATGAAATTAATCTTTTCTTCAAAATTCTTAAAACTGAAAATAGTCTTCTCTTACATCTACTTCTATAATTAATTGTATCTTGAAATTTTAAAAATCTTAGTATCTGATCTTGAAGTCTCAAGTTCCTGCTTCTTTTCTACCTCACACTTATTGTATTATTTTCCCCCTAATGTTTTGGTGGGTCCATAGGACTAACTAGCTTACTCAAAGCCATCCAAGTACAATAAACTATTGGATCACAGATATGGAAAAAGTAGTGTTTTGAATATTTCCAGTTGAAGAATTTCAGATGATAAGATAATATCTCATTAAGGATTAAATGTAAGATTCTCTTTTGTACTAGCTCCAGTAAAATTTCAATAATTTGAACTTTAAAAGAACATAGGACTGAAAATTAATAAGCAAAGTAAAGTAAAAAGTATATACTTTTGGAGAGCGTCTCAGAAGACTCAAATCAAATACAGAGAAACCACCATACCATAGTGTGTTCATTACTTTTTCCAAACTATGTGTTCGAGTTCCACATTTCAACTGTCAACCTAGGATGGAGGGGAAAGTCTTGTCTAGACAAGTGACTGCAGAAGAGCAGGAAATGCTTGTCATGTACACAGAAGCTCCTGCTGTGCATACGGTCCCCAAGCCACTGCATCTTTGTTGCATGTTTACATTTGAATTTTTTGTAAAGCAGCAATAGATTGCCAGGGCATTACACCACTAACACTTCAGGAGCAAATGTGGTCTTCATGTAATAAGCTACTTTTTAAGATATATTTTACATAAAATTGACTTGTCTTTCTCTATATCATTTGAGCATTTGTGCAATCTTCTCTTATTTTCATGAGTTGTTCACTGATTATTTGCTTGAAGAGTGAACTATGACCACAATGACCCAGAGTCACATATTCCCGTGCTACCTACAAAGAATCCTCCAAAGCTTTGGTTTCTTAGCATCAGTTTTTGTCTGGGTATCACTGCTAACAAGAACATTTGAAGTATTATGAATTGTGATGTGAGAATGTACTCAGTCTCTTACAAGAGCTTTCAAGCAGACGATAATTTTGATATAAACATCTACACCTGAAATTTCTCTACAGCCTATATTTCTCCTTATGCTTGCTCCCAATATATGGCAATTGCATGTGAGTGAGATTTAGAGATGGAGCAATTGTCTTGGGCCAGGTAGGTGGAGTGAAAGTGAAATGAAATTGTCTTTCCAGGAGGAGGCACAGGGAGGCTTCCCTGCAGAGGAGAAAGCCCAGTGACAGAACAGAGATTTGGAGCCTCTGTTCTGGCTGTGGAGAGGGAATGGCCTGTGCCCAGGAATGCAGAAATGCAGCCTTGGAAACAGAAGAGGCAAAGGAAGGAATTCTCCCCCAGAACATGCAGAGGGAGGGCGATCCTGTTAACACCTCCATTTTGACCTGTTGAGACTTCAGACTTTTGACATTCAGAGCTGTGAGAAAATAAATGTGTGTGGTTTGAAGCACCAACCTTGTATTATTTGTTAGAACAACTGTAGGAAATTAACGCATGTCTATTTTTAATGTTTAATAGAATGGGCCAGAAATATTTGTAATATTGCCAACTGTATTTTTTTATAACCAAATTATTTCAGAAAATAACTCCTTCCTTGCATCCTACTCTGTTTTTGAAAAAGGGGCTAGATGATTATTATTGGAAACCCAATAGTGAACTTAAAAAAATATGTAGGCCTTCTTTCACATAAAGTAAGAGTCATTAAGGATCACAAACTTGACCATTTCTTTTCTTTGTACCAGGAACTGAAAACTTTGCCCTTCAATATTATTTTCTCATTTTGCTGAAAATAGCTGGGTGTCATGTTGTCCAGACATGGCAGAAAGTGTTCTCAAGTGCTACGGGGAGGGTCAGGCTACAGACTGAACAATTTATGTCTGTATGCAAATTTCATATGAGTTTATTCTGTGCAGCAAGCCTGTATCAGCCGCTTACTTCTCCTATCTAGGCCGAATTCTAGGTCTGGAAAAATGACAGCCTGTGCAAAGGTGAAATAGATTGAAAGGCTCTCAAACAATGCCAAATGTATGTGCATGCTCATTACAGCTTTTTGCATTGATCGTGAACACCAGTTAGAATACTGCAGTTATACTCTTGCCCTTGCCCCTTCCCGTGGCTGACAGGAATTTATATCCACAAGCTCTATCCAAGTAGGCTTCCAAAAGACCTTTGGATTCAGCCCCTCTCCTTTTCAATTTTCATTGTCAACAGTGTGGAGTTGGTGACCACAAATCAGCGCGGTGATGTTTTAGAGGTGCTTAGGCTCATTGCCTCACTTCTGCTGCTGTTCAAAGTTCTGAATCCTACTTGAGTTTGGTCAAAATCACTTCAAAGCCACCTTCCACCTAGCCATGGCGGCTCTCTGGGCCCAGTGCTGCTTTATCTGAGTGAGGTTGGTGTCTCACTCAGGCAGACACTAAGAAGGAGGCCACACAAAACCATGATACAGTCTGCTTAAAGACAGTGCAAGATGTCACTTTGTGGCAAGTGTCTCTGGGTCCAACAACACAAGACTCCAGTCTGCCAGTTCTTTCCCCTTGTTTTCTTCCTTCTTTTCTGACTCTCTGTCTTTGTCTCTGGTTTCTCTCCTGGAGATTAAGCCCAGGACCTGGAGCAGGCCAAACAGGTGCTCTAGCACTGAGCCACACCCCCATGTTGCAACTTCCAGTTTTTAGCAAGGAATTAGGAGTTATTTATTATTACTAAGAAATTAATGATTGAAATATTTTACAATTTTTCCTCGGTAATGATTATGTGAAGAGTTGCAGTTATCTCACTCTTTGCAAGACAGACATTTAAATCAAGTGGACCTTTGACCATATTGGGATCTGTGGTGCGTTAAAGATTGATAGTCTTGAATACTTAGCTGCTTTTTTGCATTTTGCAAATTGGAAAACAACTATTGACTTTGGAACTGAAGATATGTGCTGTGGGACTTTACACACTTCTTTGTGTGCAAACCTCAAGGGTCAACGAAGATCTAGGGAGCCAGAGGAACCCAAGAGGCTTGGCCAGTAAGTCCAGTGTTTGAGCTACATTAGGCCATAGGAGGCCTGAGTTAGGGATCAAGTTCTGCCCCGAGAACAAACTAAAAATAGAGGGGAGTAAGCACAAGTTGAGACTAGAGTTTAAACAGTGGACATGTTGAGGGACGATGTTAGTTAATGCTAAGATAGAAGGTTGACATAATATGAAGATTATTGTGCCGAATGAAGGCCAGGGAAGGCTACATGCCAAAGTCTCTCATGGATAGGTGGCCAAGCTTCCTGAATTCAGGTGTCAGCACCCTTGAGTCGATCCACACAACCCCAAGGACATAGCACTTGTCTCTAATGCTACCGTCGCCAGGGACATTTGGAATGACACTTCAATTGTTTAGCCAAATTTTAACATTTTAAAAGGAGAATAAAAAAAAAATTTAAAGGTCATTACAAGTGATACAGAGCTTTACTCAACAAAATAATAATAGGAATTCAACAATGGTTTGGTATATTGCTTATTTTTGCTGTCAAATTAATTGTTCAGATAACCAGATATAAGCATGCAAAACTGGTAAAAAAAAATGTTATGAAAAATTAAAAAGCAGAAAATATTTAAACATTAACTGCTCCTTTAAATAGACCAAGAGAAATTAGCAGTACAATTACCCAAGCTATACACATATACACACACACATATATGTATTTTTTCCTCTTCTTTCTTTCATTTCTCCTTTCCCTCATGCCTTAAGTTTATCTTTCTTTATAGCTGAGTAATACTCCATTATAGAAAAATACCACATCCTCTTTTGATGAGCATTTGGGTTATTTCCAAGAATTCTCTCTGATAAACTGAGCAACTGTAAACTTTGGTGCACATATATCACTGTGGTATGATGTTAGAAAAAAAGAAACCAGAGTATATTTGTTCAGCTGCTCTTGATTATACCTCCTATGCCTCCCTAGACTGAAGTGGGCATCTGGTGAATCTCTTCTGCCATTACAGAAATGTCTGTGGTCCTGTATAAGTTAGGATTCTGATCTGCCCAATGTTCAGACAACTGGAGCAGGAAAAGTGGAGCGTGTGTTTCTCCCAGGGTCAGCAACAGCCTTGGACCCAAGAGCTGAGGGGTTTCAAGGTACAAAATGCCACCAGTGGCCCTTGGAGTGAAGTGATGTTTTAGAGAATGGAAACTCATGCTGTGGGCTGTGAGTGACTCACTCATGTTGCATTGGTGAATCATGTGTGACTGGTGAGATTCCAGTGGCTGGCAAGCCTTGGAAACCATGAGGGAATTGTAAGAGTGAGAGGTTTACCAACATGCAAAGATGGCAGATGGAGGCGCTGCTGCTTGTCTGCTGCTCATGCCAAAGTTACAGCTTAGATGGAACAAAGCTCTGTGGGTCTTGTTTAAAACCTCAATACTGCCATAAGCCTTCAGGTCTTCAGAAAGCTTTCTCCCCTTCCTCTCCTCCTTCCAGGTAACAGAAACTGTGGCGATGTGAAGCTTGCTCCTCCTGCTGTACATGAATCACAAGTTATGCAGATTTTAAGAAGCCAGTCCAAGCTACACTGAGTTGGTTCTAAGTAGCTTAGTTTTTCTCCATAACCTCTATGTCAGAACAAGAACAAACTCCTGGTTCTCCCTAGTAAGGTGCACACAATGACACCGTATTTGTGAGAGCCAACAACCCTAGCTGGAAGCCTCTTGTGTTCTTTGTGATCCATGCTCAGGCTTTCTTACTACTTTTTATTTTTGTGGTTCTAAGAGTCAAACTCAAGACCTTGACCTTGTCAGGCAGGTGCAGTGTTGCTGAGCTATGTCCCCATCTGCTGTGGTTTGTGTCTAGTTGTCCCTCCAAAGTCTCATGCAGTCATGGAGTGGGACTTCTATAGTTTAAGATTACTTTATGATTCACTGGGATTACGGGTGATCCACTGGGATTATAGATTTTAATACCATTGGGATTGTGCGTATGAGTGCTACACCCAGCCTGGCACTGAGAGCCTGAATGTAATGTAAGAGAGAAAGAGAGGCAGATGGTCTCTCTGTTGCCATTGTCGCTGTCCCACTGCCATGAACTCATGTTTTCTGCCCTGTACCACTCTGGGTTGGAGCCAGCCAAGTATGGACTGAAACTAGCAGTAACTGCACCAAGTAAACCTTTCCTTCCTTCATTTTTGGTGTCAGGTACTTGCCTCAGCAACAAGAGAAGAGTAACTAAGACAGAATTTGGCAGGAGTAGGGTAATTGCTGTAGCTAACCTGACCATGTGGATTAGAAGTTTTGGGGAATGGCTTATGGGAAGAGTTAGGAAAGGTTTGGAGAGGTTGTCTACTTGCAAAGAGATGGAAAAGTTTTGACTGTTCTGTACGGGAGATTCTGAAAGCTAGCCTATAAAGTTGGGGAGGTTTCTTCTGGGAAGAAGGACTGTACTGGTTTTTGGACTCCAGATGAGTTGTGCTATGGCTTGACCCAAAGACTAAATTTTCCTCATGTTCAGAGACTTTGCCTAAGACTGAGATTAAGCATGGTTCGCTGATTAATCTTTCAAAAGATATTTCAAAGCAGCCAAATATTGGGGAAGTAACATGACTGTTACTGAGCGCTTTTAGCCAGATGGATGTTGAAAATCAAGAGCAAAGAATGTAGCAGGATGACTTAAAATGTTGTGAGTTTTGCCAGAAAACAAGTTCTAATAATGCTGTGAACTGCAAAGATAGAGGTGAAAGGATCTCCCTTGCTGAGAAGCAACCAGAGAATTGAAAAAATGGCCTGAGGACCTCACAGGAGGCAGCCGGTCTCTACCTTTTTCAGCCTAAGAATTGCTGCAAAGAGAGACTTTGCCTTGAGAAGAAAGCTGCAGAGTTCCATGCTCCAGAATGGCAGAAGTGGCCACACTATGTTTTAAAATGGCACTGGCATAGAGATTTTGTTCCTCAAAATCAGGGTCAGAGTGTTCATTAATCCAGGTACTTGACTACTACAAAGAAGTAAGTCTGGCTACTGCTCCAGCTTGCGGCAGACCTTGGCATCATCCATGTGGCATTCGTTTTGTGTGTATTCAGAATGCAGAAATTCTGAGGTTAAGACAGCTTCCACCTCAATTTTAGAAGAAGGCTTCGGAGGCCAGGAAGTATGCCCCTGAGAGGGCAGTGTGTAAAGCAGAGAATGAGAAGCCAATTCAGTGAAAATCCCAGAAGTTTGGAAAAGCCAGAAATGTGGATTGTGTAAGGGAAACTGCAAGGAGGGAGCAAAAGTGGCCTAAGAGAAGCCATGGGAATTATCACCATGAGTGCCTTATGGGTTGAGCCTTGTAAGGCCTTTGAAGCTTGCAACTCAGTTGATCCATGTAAGGACTCAGAAGTTTACTTCAGATGTTCCAGTTGAAATTATGAGATTTAATGTTTGCCCTGATGGATTTTGGGCTTGTGTTGGTACCGGTGTTTTCTATTTCCCTGTTGTTTGCAATTTTTGGAAACAACTTATTTTGTGCCTTTGAATATTGGATATGTTTAACTTTTCTTTTGTACAAGGGCTCAAAGTTGAGAGCTTGCCTTGGATCTTGGAAGAGACTTGGGACTTGGACTTTTGAGCAATGCTGAAACTTTTGGAACATTAACAACTCTTAGAGATGGACTAAAATGCCTTTTGCACAAAGGGATGTGCATGAGTCTTTGGGCGGTCCAAAGGCAGAATGTTATGGTTTGTATCTAGTTGTCTCCCCAAAACCTTATGCAGTCATGGGGTGGGGACTTCTAGAGTTTGAGATTAACTCATAATCCCCCTGGGATTATGGGTGACTCACTGGGATTACAGGTTTTAGTACTCCTGGGATTATGGGTGTGAGTGCTACACCCAGCTTGGGGCCTATAGCCTGAATATAATATAAGAGAAACAGAGAGACAGAGAGACAGACTCTCTCTCAGTTGCCATTGTTGCTATTTCACTGCCATGAACTCAGGCTTTCTGACATGTGCCTTTCTGCCTTGGAGCCAGCCAAGTATGGACTGAAAACCCCAGTAACTCTGAGCTAAATAAAGTTTTCCTTCCTTCATTTTGGGTGCCAGGTATTTGTCCCAGCAACAAGAGAAATGTAACTAAGACACCATCCCTACTTTGTCGTTTCTTTAAAAGATCTGTTCCATGTTGACATTCAAAGGAAACTGTTCATTTTCTTGGCTTCTCATAACTATCATTATGCAAAGTATTATTGGTGAACAAAGGCTGCATTTTCAACATTCTGATACATTTTTTTTTTCCTTTTTTTGGAAAAAGGATCCCGTAAGTCCATTGTTAGCTGCTACCTAATTTACCTATGAATCAGTGTGAAGACCATTTCTCTTTCTGATGAATGGAAATTTTACATCAGTAATGTTGAAACAGAAATAGTAATTCTGTGTCTGTGAACCTTCAGCCCCTTTCCTAAGATGGTCCCTGAGTCAATGCCGAATGGCTCAGAAAACACCCTTGTGTCAAGATGAAAGGCCAGCATGGGGAGAGGTGAATTTCACCTAGAAGAGTTTGTCTTTCATAACCTCTAATCTATTAAGAGCAAAGAATAATCTTGCTTCTTTGTATTTGAACCAATATTTCCAGATTCTTAATGCTTTTTGTCTAGACAGTGGAGGCAGACTGGCGATTTGTGCTGATATTCAAGTTAAGTAAGTTAATTGTTAACCTAGTCCTGAACAGACTCACCTACCAAGCATGCATCTTCTGGGACTAAGAGGCCTTTGCCTCACACAGGTCAGTTTGTGCATCGAGTTTTAGATCATATCATTTTGCAAAAGCAACACAGACTAAAATTTAATGGAAAATACTGGCCGCATAAACAAGGCTGTAACTCATGAATGATTTATGATTAAATCCCAAGAACAAGTTATAAAGGCCCCTAAATAATTGTTATTCAAAAGTAATAATGGGGAAATGTCATGGAAAATGCAAACACGGAATCCATAAAGCACCCGCTGACAGACTGTGAGGGGAATGGCAGTGTGGCTGGAATGGCAACAGCAATAAGAGAGCCTAGGGTCTGCCTTGACCTTTCCCTAGCCATCTGCAGCAGGCCTCCATGTCCTTATGGGCCCTTTACCTGAAGGATTTTCTTCTTCACGGACTCTAAAGGGGGCAGACATCAACCATAGAGCTGATGCAGTTATTAAGGTCAAAAACCTTTTCTGGAAGAACGTAAAATTCAATATGCATTTGGTTTGTGAACTGTGTTCCAAGCACTGGTCTGACTCTGAATATCTACTCATCCTAGTTTTCAATTACTGAATAGAAATCGGGAGGACTTGGGAAGTGAAACAAGGCAAACGCAGTGCTGAGGGGTATTCCAGGGCCATATGAGGAAAAGTCAAAGGGGCATCCTAATACCTGGTGAATTTAGGCAAGCTTAGGGTGAGAAATTTAGGAATCAAAAATCCACTGTGAATGGGTAAAGTCAGTTAGCCCAGATATAAGCGGAGTACATAAACTCATGTTGGTATTTTTCTTGAAGCCAAGTAAAAAACAGGTTTTTCAGGTGGCAATGCAGCAGAGAAGGAGGCAAAAGAGAAAAGGGAAAGGGACCCTATTATCTGGAAAGAATTCTGGGAGGAAGATAAGAGAGTCTTTGAACTGGAACAAAGGGACACTGGGCCTTTATGGCCTTTTCTCAGGGGTGAAGTTGGAGGAGGATGTTTAGAAATACCTGAGGAGGTGATTGGGGTCTTCCCTGAAGCAATGGGGAAAGGTGAAAGGAAATTGTACCCTGGGCTGAGCTGGAGAAGAAGCAGGGGAGTGGCCTCTGGGGAAGATAAGCTGACGTTTCAAGGGCTTCAGCCGTGTTAGCTGACCACCATAATTCAGCAATTCATACTAGGACCAGAACCTACCACATCGTACTTAGATTTTTAAAAAAATAAGAATTCGTTTCTCTAAATGAGGGAGTCATATGGTCAACAGTTACTGTCATCTTCTTTCTTCTCAAAACTCTGCGTCCTTTAATCTTACGTGTTTTATTTTTTTTTTCTTTTTGAGTAAGGGTCTCGCTATGCAGTTCAGGCTGGCCTTGAGCTCACTTTTGTAGCCCAGGCTGGTCTCGAACTTGCACCGATCCTCCTGCCTCAGCCTCCCAAGTGCTGGGATTACAGGCGTGTGCCACCACACCTGGCTTACGTGTTTCTAAAAGGCACATTTATATGACCCTCACGCCTTTAGAGCAAGGCTGAACTAACAAAAACCCGGCCAACTGGAAGGCACGGGGTAACGGAAGGTGCTGAGTAAGCATCATGCAGCCTTTTCAGGTCCTCCTCTCCACGTCCTGGGAATCCGGGGTCACCAACAGCGTCAGGGACTGTGGTGACCCCCAGATGCCTCACAAAGCCATTCCTTTTCAGTTCATGTCCCACTTTAAAGCAAAGCACGATATACTGGAGTCCTCACTGAGGAGCTGACCTCTAATGTACCAATTTGTTCTAAATTTGTGCTTCTCCAACTTTACACTGGAGACTAGAGATTGGGTTATAATAGCAACTACTTAACTTCTGTTAATCTCTAGCATTCAAAAAGAGAGGTCACCTCCCTGGAGCGATGTGTCCTTAAAAGGTGGAAGGAAAATTGAACCGGGCAAGTTGACACTTGGACTTTTAAGTTTCCTAAGGTAACAGCATTTCATGAGGATAGCAATGATAATGGAAAGAGGGAAGAAGGAGGAGAGAGAAGCGAGTAAGGGCAGGTGTTGACCCCGTACTCGTGCTGTGAACTGGGTAGGATCACCGTCTTCACAGGGTCAGCCTTCCAGTCTTCAGCTGCCCCTGGAGGAGTGTGGCTCACTGTGTGAGTTTGCAGACAGGCCGCGTGACGTGCAGGCTTAAATTCTTGCTCAGTGTCTCACAGTTGAATGGCAAAGGAACAAGGTCCCACTCAGGCCATGCACAATTGCCCTCTGCCTGCATAGCTTGTGCCTAGACTGGGGCAAAGGAAGGGAAGGAAGACGTTCCTGGAAAGGAAATGTAGGGTCATATTTGGGAGCCGGAGGAGAACAGAGGAAGCCAAGCTGGGGAGGAGAGAGGGCTGGCCTGAGAGAGAAGAGAAGACAGCAAAAGGAACAGGAGGAGTGTGGCTTGGGGCTGGGAGGGCACCTCAGAGCTCCCGGAGCACTGGCAGGGCGAGGGTCACCCTGGGGCTCCTTGAAGTTCCTCTCCCTGAGACCTGTCCTTGAATCCCTTGGACTCCTTTCCTCAGGGGCAGTCTAGGGTCAAATCAGCTTTATGCAAAGATGCTTTATCTCTCTCTCAGTAGCTTTCTCATATTAAAAAAAAATGCAATACTTGCTTCACAGGGCCATTATGAAAAGCAAGAGGTTGATAGGTTCTGGCCTGAGTACAAACTGCGAAGTTATTACAGCTCCAAGGCAGTATACACTGTTTAATACCACAAATACTTCGAAATTCATATTATTTTGTTTAATGAATTTTTGTGTCTTTTTTTTTTTTTTTTTTCCATATTGCTGGGTCTATAGGGTCTCACTGCACAGATCGGACTTGCAGTGATTCTCCTGTTTTCAGCTTTCCAAGCCCTGGGATTACAGGCTTGCACCACCACACCCAATCTCCATCCTGTCCCAGGGTGCCCCAGGGCATGGACCAGCACTTCAGGATAGGGATCAAACTTCCAACTGCTGCGACTGCCTAAGCAACTGTATCGCTTGTAATTTTCCTGTTTTGGTACTACTTTTTACTCTTTAAAAAATAAAAAAAATTATGAAGAACTAAGAAAATAGTTTTTAAAAAACTAAAGGAAATTGTGAGAATGTTTTCTTACAAATAAGAAATATCAATAGAGAAGTTACAAAAAACTAAAAAAGAAAAAAATCACAACAACAACAACAAAAAAACATGGCCGAATCACCCAAACAACAGCTTCTCTTCCCAATGACTCCTTCCCCCTTCCTCCCCACCTCCAGTCCCAGATCCCTTTCCTGCACCACAAGGGAGACCCCAATCAGCTCCTTACGTGTCCCTGAACCTGCCCCTCCAATTCCACTCCTAGCATAAGCCCATAGAATCCCAACCTGCCACTGTCTCAGGTCAGAGGATCTCCACAGATCGTCTCCCTCGTATCCTCTCCTCAGTGGTAATAAAGGCCTTTCCCCCCCCTTCCTTCCCTCCCTCCCAATTTTAAACTTCGGCTTCTCTGCTGCACCTGAAAAAAACCTGACCGAGGCCGCATGCGCAATGCCTAGAACACACATGGTGTGTGGCCAGCGAAGACCGGCACTCACAGGTGACAGCAGAGGTTTCTCCAGACTGAGCCTTACCAGGAGGTTAGGTGCCCAGTGCAGAGCCTCAGGTAAGGACCCAGGAGGGCTCTTTCTGCCTCCCTTCTCTTCCCTTTTGCTCCCTCTGCCCTCTCCTTGTTTCTTTTCTTTTCCCAAGAGATTTTTTTTCCAGTCACCACATCAGTGTTGGCAGTCTTTATAAGTCTGGCTTCCTGAATATCATTTCTAATTTCTGTGCATGACTCTCACAGAAGGCCTTTGCCCTCAGTAAGCCAGCTGAACCATTTATGAGGTCAGACCGGTTGATGCCACTGTCATGAACACAAAGCAGATGTTGAGGAGAAACAGACTGAAGGCCTGAGCTACCTCCTGCAACCTGTGCTGAGTTTACCTATGGCTCCCACTGGAGTCTTTCATCTATCTATCTATCTATCTATCTATCTATCTATCTATCTATCTATCTAATGTATTTAGCACAGGGTCTACAGGGTCTCACTACACAGACAGGACTCAGGGATTCTCCTGTTTTTAGCCTCCCAAGCCCTGGGATTGCAGGTGAGTGCCACCATGCGCGGTCTCAATCACAGTCTCAACGCACTCGTGGGTGGGTGGGGGGGCAGCACCACACTCTGAGGATCAAACTCTAGTCCCTGAACCTGCCTCAGCAGGTGCTTTAATCCCCTGAGCTATCTGGCCAGCCCTTGGGATTTCTCTTTTAATTTTCTTTTCAAATCTAGTGTCATAGAAGGCCTACGCTGGACTGTGACAGAATTCAAATGGAAGATGCCTGAGGGCCAGATGGGAAGGACATCTGTGGGAGCCAGAACCAGGCAACCAAAGTCAAGAAGGGGAAAAGAAGGAGACTTGGAATCCTGAAGTCCACACAAAAGCCCAGATGAGGGTCAGTGTACATCATGAAATCACAGCATAGGCCTTTCTTCAAGTCTGAGGTTGGCAATAATTGGACACAAAGCTCATGTTACCTTTTATTCATCAGTAAGGGTCAGTAAGTTCACCAACCTGACTCCTGAGTGTGTGTACTGACACGCTAGTGCTGGATTTCAAACTGGGTAAGCAAGTTGCAGCCTGTCTTGAGATATTTCCAGGCCTCAGAAGCTTGGTGGTTACTGGAAGGAAATGCTAGGTGTGTCACTGAGTCGTTACTTTGGTGACAGTAAGGTCCTTGCACTAAAACTGCCATCAATGATTGCTCATATATTTGACATTGATTACAGGGGTGACAGTGATGGGTTGTTTGTCTAGCAGTTGAGGAGATTTTGGAGGGGAACATTTGGAATAAGCATTCTGGTCCTTCCAGCTTTTGTGGGTGTTCTGTCTTACAGGTCTAATGGAATGCAGGGTTCTAGCATGAATGCTATAGTGCAAAACAAAAGCCTCTTATGTGCCTCTAGGGCTAAGGCAGGCTGAGGGTGAGTATAGAAAATGTGGGGGATAAGACACTTTATTCTCCTTGAAACTTGAGAGCTATCCCAGTCTTTCACATTCTTGCTCACTTTTCCAGGTAGAATATCAAACTCACCTTGCTACTTAAAGAACGGCTTTGTGAATAGCATATTAAAATCTGAAACTTCCAGGCTTGGTCTTACAATATGTTTTTGTTCATGGAAATGGAAAATATTTTGTTTCTTTAGTAAAAGGGGAAAGATTTATATGATCTGAAGAGAAACCAGAGTATTATTTTGCTTCTTAAGATGTTAGCTTGTTATTCTTGGAATCCACTGACTGGAGAAGTTTCTGTCAGAAAACATTAACATTCAAAGCAGTAGATATAAAATGAAGCATTGTGTATTTGAAGCTCTAACTCAAAAGGAAGCTTGTTCTTTTTTTTAGGATGAAAAATAATTTTAGATTGTCTGTAGTGCTTCCTTATGGTTTCATAACTTTCATTGTGTTTTCTTTTCATTCTTAATCCTAACTGTGTTTCCAGGGTGCTTACAAAACTTCCCAGGAAGACAGGACTGTAACACCACCTACAACCACAGGGTGGCAAGATACTAACACTTTTTGTGCAGGACTTCTCTACTCAGGAGGTGCATGCTGAGTTCTAAAAGGCCAAGTGTAATATCAGTCAAATATTTGATTTGCAGGAAGACATTCATATTAATCTAAAAAAATAACAATTTTTACAAATAACTGTTTTCATTCATTGCTAGACCAAATAGGTCTTTATTCTAAAACCCTAAGAACTGGCACACTGAGAATGATTTTTTTGTCAATTAAGTACAAGAGAATACATCTCTGCTCTTCAGGTGAAATAGAAGAAAAAATATTTCCTCCATCGTCATTTCCTCCTTATTTTTATGATCTTTAAAATTTAGAATTATTTAATATGTAGCTTTATCTATTTTTTAAAAATTTTTAATCTTTTTCAATGTGTCTGGTATAGGATCTCTGATACGCAGCTGCGACTCATGGGGATCCTCCTGTCTCAGCCTGTCCCCGGCTGGGATTACAGTTGTGCACCACCATGCCTGCTTTCCATACTTAGTTTTATACTTGACTGATATTGTATCAATGTATACTTGCAAAAAGAAATTCAGTGTCTTCTTATTCAATTTTAATACAATTTAACTAAAGTATTAGAATATCAATTATTAGCAGCACTGGAATGCTTTTCTGGTCATCAGTTCCCCTAGAATGACATTTATAATTTTGTTTTTAATCTACTGACTTATAGCTCTCTTTGAATAAGTAAATAAATATCAGTTTTTAACCATCTCAATTTTTTTTTTCTTTATGGAAAGCATACACAAATTTAAAATGAGCTTAGTTTATCGGTGGACCCCTACAAATAAAGAAAGGAAATTTAACATATTTTGTCTCTTTCTAATTCTTCCTAGTAAAAATCTGAAAAACTACTAGGGTAAGCCAGGCATAAGGGCCTACTTCCATTGTCTCAGCTATGTGAAGTTTTCTGGTCTTGTCTTTGCATATAGCCAAAGAATATATTTTTGATTCATCTATTCATTATAAAAATAAAGATAATGCCTAGAGGATAGAATTGACTTCTGGGACTGTTTGTACAGCATTTCTAAGGATGCTAAAAAATTTCCAAGGTGCTGTATTTTAACCGTATTTGGTTTTCAATATGGAGGAAGGTTTGCATTCCTACGTAGGTCCTGCTGCTGACGGTCCTTGGCAGCTGATCATGTAGAATTCTTTGCTATTTCCTGATCTCTCACTTCAGCATGGAATATTTTCTGTGGCTGTCCCAGGGTAGACAGGGACTGTCTTAGCCTAGCAGAGCCTCAGCAGAGCACAGCAGCCCTGTCTTAGCTTAGCAGAGATGTAGAAGGAGAGCCTTTGGTGCCTCCTCTCTGCTACCCTGGTGCTGTCTGGCCTCTGGCCAGCCACTGACCAAACTCTGTCACCATTGATTTATCTGTATGGCCTGAATGTCCACCATAACTAACTGTGAGCTCCATGTCTGTCTTTATGTCCTCAGCATGGAGTACCTGGGGCTTCATAAATATGTGCTAAATGATTTGTGGCCAGTTAGTACCGCATGAGACTGATGAAGTATGACATATTTAGTAGGCCGAGAAATCCAGAATGACCTTATGCTCCACCCTCCACAGCTTTCAATCTGTTCAGAACTCTCCCAGTACATTATTCCATTTGAAATTGGACAAATTGGCAGGTTATACATGAGTGGAAATCTACGAATTAAGTGTTATCTAGAAAATGAAAATCTTGGGCTGAAGAGACAGCTCAGTGGTCTAAGCACTTGCCTGGCAAGCACAAAGACTTCAGGTCAATCCCTGAACTCTGCCTATACCACATGCTGTATGCCGCCCCCCTCCAGAGTTGGCTACCAAAACTGGGCATGGTGGCCCACACCTGTAATCCCAGCACTAGTTTTACTGGTGCCCATTTTAGAGAAAAGACCAACCTTCCTGCAACTGCCAGTGATTCCCCTGTCCTATTTCCTACTGCTCCTAACCTCAGACAGCTTTCCGGGAACACACAGGGCTTCTTGCCTTTCCTGAAGCCAGGAAGTTCACTCCTGCCTCAGGGCCTCTGCATGTCCATGGTTTTCTGCCAGACTTACTTTCCTTTGTACTATTTTCCCCTTACCTTCTTCTAGTTCTTGCTTGGGTCCCCGTGGAGTAGAAATCTCCTATACTTTACTTGTTGCTATGCTCGCCCAATCTATTGGAGTGCCTGACACGTTGTAGGTGCTCAGAAAACAAGGCTGAGTAAGTGGATTCACTGGAGGACAATCCAGAGGCTCCTATCAATTCTGTCACAGCCACAGCAGAAAGACTTTTCTATCCACTGTGGTCACTGTTCCCAAGGTAGATAAGAGGTGCTCCCTTCATGAGCCTTACTCCTTCCGCCAGGTCAGAAGAGCTCTCCATCTGTGGGCAGATTTCAGTGGCAGTTTTACCCACTGGGGATAAGGAGCCACGCTACAGAAGTTCATGGGTCCTTGTGGCCCTGCCCTTCTGTGTTTTGTGGGCTGGGGTCCTCACACATAACAGGAGTAGGGGAGTGACATTTACCCCAGGAGCCTAAGAGAGATGGGAAAGTTATGCTCTCCTCCAAGAGATAAATAACAACATAATATGGAGTGAATTAAACCCAGACATTAAGGTAGAGAGAGAGAGAATGTTTTGGCTGGTATAGGAACTTTGAGGCAACGGGAGAATTTTTAGGTAGACAACAGAAAAACGATTGTCACGTGTGTGTGTGTGTGTGTGTGTGTGTGTGTGTGTGTGTGTGTGTGAACAGTGGCCTTAACTACCCAGCAGAAAAGTATAACCATGAGGCATAAAAAGTAAAGTCAGATTAGTATACTGAGCTGTAAAGGGCTCAAGGCAACAGCTTCCAATATTGCCGGGTCTGCCGATAACCCACTACTATTATGGACTATTGGACTACGTATACAACTACTTTCTGTTACTTCAATGGGAAGAAATATTTGAAATAACAGTGTTTAGAAAAGTTATCATGTCTGCATCTTGTACTTGGAACAACTATGATGAAGACAACAATGTGATTTGTCTTAATTTTTGTGGTTGTCCTATTAACGTGTTGTGAAACCATCTCATTGTTATTTCTTATTAAAAGTACAAAAAAAAATGCTGGGAGGCAAAATTTATCTCTACCTGCTTAAGGAACAAACTGGATCTGAGGATTAAATGGACATAAAAAGATTACTAGGAGGAAAGAATTTGACTTTAGCACATTTTCTGTGACACAGGAACACTGATAAAGAAACGAACAGTCAGGCAGCGAAGCCCACACACTTTGCCCAGGAGGCAACTATGGCAAAAGGAATTCTGTAAGGGGACAGAGGAAGGTAAGGACTATTTTTGTAAGGCCTGTTTATTCAGAACATCTCACTTCTACTGAGACATGGAGGGCATCTTCCACATTGCTCACGAAGCAAAGGGGAAGATTCTTAGAATGCCCTGCTTGCATCGGTTGTTTTTCACTTGCCTTTAAGTCAAAGTAATCTTAATGTCAAAGTGGCATATTTGGGGGTGACATTTTCATGCCACCCTTCAACAGCGTGACTCAAGGGCTGAGTAAGAAAAGTGCAAGGCATTTTTAGGGTTAGAGACCAAACTTGTCAGGAAACCCTACCCACAGCTTAGGAAAAAGCATCCCTCTTTTACTTTTTCTGGGTCTCTCAAGCAGCATTCTGAATTATAAAGAATTCAAAATTCTCCTACCACTCTCTTGGGAACCTGGGAGGCTTCCCCTAGAATTACGATGCATGCTAGTCCCTGAAGAGTCATACAGAATGTCGAGATTCAGTTCTTGACAATGTCTGACTCTTTCAAAATGCAGATTCTCTATTTCTCAAAATAGTTCAACTTGGAATCTCAACAACTGAAACCAAGTTTCAACTAAACATTCCAGGTAAAAATGAGCCATATGGGGAAACTTCTAAGCAAGAATGCTAAATCAGTAGTAGAGGAATTCATAACAGACCTAAGTTGGCATGATGGCCATTTGCTCTCAAATCACACACAGAAAGTAACTAACAGAGAGCCGTTGAGCCACAGCACATTATAAGGATAGAGTCCCTTGAGTAGAATCACACTGGATTCTTAACATCTTAAGATAGGAAGCAGAGCAATAAAGTCACATTTGGGGAGAATACAATGATTTTAAAGCTACCATACCTATGTCTGCCTATAATCAGCCATTTAATGAACAGCAATGCACTGAGTTCTGTCTTATTTGATTTGTGTCTTATGTGATTTGATTTGACGTGTCCCCTCAGCACCTCATAGGATTATTTTCAGAGACGGCTGACTTTAAAGTATGTGACTGACTTGACGTGAACGGCTGGGGTTAAGGATGTGTGACTGCTACATCAGTCCCCTGATTGGTTTGGCCTTGCCCTTATCCCAGTAGACTGGATACAACATAAGGGACAGAAAGAGGCTTGTCTTACTCTGTGTTGCTCTTTTCTTTTTCTTGTATTTTAGGGAAGGGTCTACAGGGTGCTCAGGATCCCAGTACTAGGTTGGACTCATAGTGACCTGCTTGTTTCCAGCCACCTAAGAGCTGGGATTACAGGCGCCCTCCACCACACCAGTCTCAATTGCCCTCTCAGTGTGCCCTGGGGGCGGGGCCAGCACAGCAGGCCTGGGGGTTAGATCCCCAGCCCTTGCACATGCTTGCAGGTGCTTTAATCTGCTGAGCTATTTGACCATTGTTGCTTTTGTTGTCGCTCACTACCATGAGGTGTTGCCCTGCCACCGTGCGCCACTCTCCCTTGAAGCCTGCTGATTATGGACTGAAAGCACTACAAACTCGGAGCCCAATAAACCTTTCCTCTTTTAACTTTGGGTGTTGGTTATGTTGACTCCCAAGTGAGAGAAAAGCAACTTAAGACAATAGAGGAGCATGATTCTAAGAGCAAATGAAAGCCTGAACACTAAAGTGTTTAAGAAATGTGGGAGCAAAGGTACAATTACCAAAGACAGGAAAGAAAATACAAACCTACAGTACCCTATGACTTCAGCCATTGAGGGTCCTGCTGGCATACGGCAGGGGCTAGGTCAGCAGGTTCATGCAAGCTTCGCCTGGGGTGCAATGTGGAAGAGATAAGACTACAGGTGATTTCTGCTGTCAGAAAAACAGTAGAAACTGTATCTAGGAGGAAGAGGAGGAAGAAGGCTAGGCAGTTGCCAGGCTTGCTTAGCAGATCTAAGAGAAGCTTTTTTAATCTTGAAAGAATTTGAAGCTCAATTTCCAGAATTTGTGCATACAAATACCGAAAGTGATCATCTTGTCTTTCACATCTGAGCAGTTGCTGCATATTAAATGCTAAAAACTCAGCAGAAAAGACACTGTGTTTGCTTTCCCCCTGAATTGGAAATCTCAGGAATATACGAAACCCCATAAAACTATACTGGCTAGGAGGACAGTGTCTGTGTATCAAGTTGATGAAATGAAGGCATTATTCTTTCTAACACACAGGGACAATTGTAGCCACTGCCATGAGTACAGCCCAGCGGCTCTGACGCGTTAGCTGGGCATCCATGCCCAGAGCCTTCAGCATCAACAGCCTGTGTACTGTGTCTCTTGCAAATCCCATCTCTGAAGAGTCCTGTATTGAACTTTCTCCCACTTCTTGCTGTCCCATTTTGAAGTTCTATTCAGCCACAACTCTCCTTTCTCTGTAGTTCCTTTGCATCTTGACTACTTCACACTCTAGGGTCCTCAAGGGTTCTTAAGGTACCATATCATACAGACAGGCAAGTTAAACAGAAGATAGCAGGCAGCTAGGAAAGGTCTGACCCCAAGATAGAGTCAGGATGATCAGGCCTTGGTCACATAAGCAGAAGCCTGAGGTCAAGAGATAACAAGAGCTAGGCAGACAACGAAGTCCAACACATAAGAAGCAAAATAACAGCAAGGTGCAGATGCTCACTACCAGGAGGCTCATACAGACACACACTTGCTCTGCTTCTCCACAGAGGACCATTTACAGTTTAAGTAGACTTGTTTTACTATAATAAGTTGACCTGGGTTTAACTCCCAGCAACCTGAGCCCTGTTCTTTTTTTTGGTATTAAAACTCCTAGCCAAGTAGTCCCTGTTGCAGCCCACTCTTGGGTCCCTTCCTGACTCTTGGGAGCTGTTTCTTTCTTCTTAATATTCCTCCTGTATGTCTCCTTTGTCTACTAATTCATTCTTTGACTTTTCAGGATGCGGATGCATCTTATGCCATTACTCCTGCATGGGTCACCTCACCAGGCTTCCCTCTCTCTCTCCATACCATAACATACCCTGTCCAGTGGCCTTCTGGTTGGTGCCCTTTTTGAACTACACAGTAAAATCAAACAAACAAGGCCCCCATAACAAACAAACACCCCCATAACAAAAAGCCAACCATGTGATACTAGCAAGTGTATCAGTATAAGAGATTAGTAGGAACTAAAGGTGTTACATTTGTCCTATCAGGTAAACCAGGAGTTAGACAACACCTTTCTCAAAGTCTAGTGATGAAAAGAGAACTTGGGCAGGAGTTACCTACCTTGGCTTCTGATAGCACATTTAACCAGCCCTTCCAGCAGCTCTATGGGCATTGAGTGATCCTAAGTTCTTACTGAAATAACTGATTAACAGAAAAAGTCTTCCTTGGCCTTTGAACTATGTGGCAACATAAACTAGAATGAGAAACAACGCCCTTTAAGTTCTGCAGGAAGCTTTTTTAAACCACTGGAACACAACTTTTAAAGATTTCCCTTATGTATGTATCTCCTTACCACAAGAAAGTCTTGAAAGTGCTTTAGAAAAAAGGCAATTTGTTAGTGAAAAACTTTATAAACAAAAGAACCACAGAGAAGCTACGTTCGAAGAATAGGAATAGGCTAACAGTGGAAGAAATGTGAAGATTTAGCTTAGGAAGCAAAGCAAATAATAGACACGAGCAAGTAGAAAAGAGAAGAACAAAGAAGGTAAAAGCTAAGGCTTTGTCTTATCAGAGCCAGAGTTAAGTACAAACCTGTGCATTATGAAGAGAAGTGAAAAGAAGAAATGAAAAAGGAGGAGCTCAGAGCACTTTAAGGAAGAAAAGGTAAAATGTAAAATTATAAATCTTTTGGATTGTTTTTTGTTTTGAATTTCTTAAAACACAGGAAGCCAAACGAGGCTTGACTGGGCCTTCCTGATTGCAGCACCTTAGATTTCTGTTGAAAACTGGAATCTGATTAAAGATCTTTTCATGAGAAGAAAGCTACTCTAGGGCAGGACATGATGAGAAAAGTGCAAGTAGAAAATAAAGGCAAGGAAAGAAGGCAGACAATTACCAAGTTACAGAGGTTTACTTACAACTTCTGGGAGGACGAGATGAACAATTTGGTGGTTAGTTAGAGCTGTATTTAAGTGCTCGCACTGGCCCTGATGGTGGTGTGCTGTGACCCGTGGACAATTTCACCTTATCTGTCTGCACAGAATCAAACCATCTACCTAGCTCAGGCTCATTACACAAAAGAAACACAATTACTGTTTGCTGAATGAATGAATTGATGAATGTAAGATACATACAACACATAATAATTCATTCTCAATGAGATTACCTTAAGAATCCAATTAGACAATATCTGTAGCCTGTCATTGTTAGAATCTATCCTGATTGAAGCTGGGCTATCTTCTGAGTAATGTGGAGTTATCCATACAGGGGTTGCTCTTCACAGACTTGGGCTCCAAACTTGTGCTTAGGTTTTCACTAACACGAGATTCTGTTATGCCAGGAGATTATACCTTTTGTATAAGCCATCTACCCCATCGGCTTCTCACACCTTATGTTGAAGATCGTTATTTCCCATGAACAGTACACAGATTAAAAAAGAAAACCTATACTCTGGAGTGTTTAAGAGTAGATATAAATCAATGAATGAGAAGGTAACAAAGGGTGACAGAAGTATTAGTGTCCATTGCCAAAAATCTCCTTGCAAATCTCAGGCCATTATGATATCCTTCTCTTAAGACCAGCTGATAGAAGCACTGTAGGCTGCAGTCTCTGGATTTCTAAGAATACCTCTCCACACTCAGGTCATGCTCTGGCCAATGTTCAGAGTCCTAGTTACCTACATTCTGCCAAACAGGGAGCTAGTTTGGGAGCTAGTGTGGTATGGGTAAAGGAAAATATATGAATTCATGGAAGTTTGTGATTAAGGGCATAACAACCAACATTACACATAAGAATTTAAATAAGGGGTGAAATTCCTACAGTTTGCGTGGACCTGAAGTTAGCACAATATTCGCATCCCCGATGCGCCAGACTGAATAGACGTAAACATTCCTACCTCACTCCTCTGTCTTGCCAAAACCATGCCCAAAAATGCTGTGAAATGTTGTGTTTTAGGTAAAGTAGAAATGCAAGAACAGGAAGTAATGAAGAGTCTGATAGAAAGAGGAAAACTGGGCTACTATGACGGTTATGAGGTCTTTTCACCAGCAGAGCAAAGTGAAATTTTAAAATTTTAGACTTAAAAATAAAATAAAATAAATGAAATACAACTTTAGCTTTGTTTTCCCTTTAGAGACAAGTTGCTTCTGTAAATTTCTTCAGCTCTAGGATGTAAATTCCTGCCTTTTCTTTTGCAGCAATTTAGGAGGTCGGGGTCCGGTTTTATTTTTCCAGGGAAGGAAAGGAGAGGAAAGATAGTGATTTATAAAGTTATAAAATTATAAAATGAAGCCCTGCCATTTCCTCACAGTATTGAATAAATTCTTTCTCCTTTGTGTGTGCTCACACACACACACACACACACACACACACGCACACACGTATACACACTCACACCAACATGTGTGCGCGCACACACGCACTCATAGCAGGCCCATTGGATTTTGTCTGTGAGCATCACACAGGAGAATTTCCTGAGTATACAGCTCTCACACAGTGGTCAGTTAACAATCTAAGGAAGTTAGCACTGGACCCTGCACATGGGGGCTTTGCAGGAATTGTTCAGTCTGTGAGCAATGAGGAGATTAACTGTTCATCAGCAGGACTTGGGCACAGCTGAATGCCAGGTCATTATACTGGGCTATAACACACAGGTATCCCCTTGAAATGTAAGCACCAAGCCAAATAATAGGGTTATATGTCAAATAATCATAAGTTTTGTTCTACAATACTCCGCGTATATGTGTAGATGTACATGAGGGTGTGCATGAATACATATTAAGTGTTATATAAAAGACTTCATCTATTTTCAGAAAGGCGGAAAATGATTTCCAAAGTTAGAAATGCTATATATACAACATCTTTTCAAGATTCAGTCATGATGAATAGTTATGAGTAACCAGTTGAGCAAAAACAAGTATGGAACTTACCAAGTACAGTGAATGCTTAGTGCTCCCTTGGCAATTGACATCCTGCCTGACTTGAAAATATCTTGTACATTGAGGGTGATTGAAGTTCTTTAACTTCTTATTCGAAATTGAACCACGCTGTATCTGCATACCATTTAAAAGTTGACATATTCTACCCCAGAGACTAATTGTTCAGAAGAAGTAGCTGACATGAAAAAATGCTATGTTCAAATGATAAAGTATTTCTTTAAAAAATGAACATTAGAACTTAGCAGCATCATGAGAAAATGTTTGAGGAGCAGTTTCAGTATATTATATTAGATGCACTTATCCTTTCAAAATATATTTAATAGATTTCGTACAAGTACTCAAAAATATATGTTTATCTAGTGAAGACCCTTGTCTTGGGCTCTCCAGTGCCACTTTGCAAACATTATTTACTTCATTTTTCCCTAATGTCACATTATTAAAAAAAGAAACTGAGGCCAAGACCATCTGCAATGTAGCCTAATGTGACGTAGTAGAAAATAGTAAGATTTACCTGGCTGTCACTATTTCTAAAGCTCTTCATTTTCTCCTTGTCAGTACAGGTTTTTTCATAAATTGTCTGTGTTATTTTCAGTTTATGAGTAAAGAGAAAACATACTGTGGTGTAGTCTCCTATCCATCAAGTACCTGTTACCAAACCTGTCTTTTCACTGGGAAGAGCAAGCCAACAGAACTAAATTCATAAATCAACCTTCCAAGCTCCAGATACAGGCACCATTGGGCCAGCTCCCTGAGACACCGGAAGCATGCTGATGAGGTCATGATCATCCAACCTACTAGAAGCAATTTTTGGGCTAAAGTGTGAGGCATAGCACCTAAGCACCCCATTTAGCTAATGTGTCAGAGCCTGAGGAAAAGTGTTGGGTGAATTGTAGAAAAACAAAAGAAAACAAAAAGAAGTAGGAAAAAAAAAAAAACCCAGAAAGAAAAAGTGGGATCAGTCCCAGAATGAGTCTGCATTGAGATACTAACTTGAACACATGGGTTACAATAAATATAGAAGTGAATGTAGGTGAAGGTAAAGGTACACACACATATACATGTGTTTCCTAGCACCAATGACTGAGTGGATTTAGGAGCTATATCACGACAAAAGTGATTAGCAGAACCACAGCACAGATCTTGCCTCCTGACCCCATTTTCATTTAGAAGGGACTAGGATTCCTCCAATGGCTAATTTCATGGCTATACTAGGGAAAGGACAAAACAAGCCTGAGATACCTTGTTGTGTCCCAAGGTAGCAAGAACATTTCAAGAACGATGTGATTCTGTTAAGGAATGCAAAAGCTCAGGACAGAAAGAACTTTCAGAAGGTGTACAAGGTGCTCCTGGGCAGATTAGGATAATGTTAGCATGAAAATACAGAGGGTGATAGCTTCTAACTTGTTGAATAAAATAAGGAACCACGAGATTATGAAGGTATAAAAAATGAATTCATTAAAGGTTTGATAAAGAATTACATATTTCTTAGTTTCAAAGCCTTCTTACCAAAAGCTTAGTGATTCCAAATAGGAACATACTAATTTCATAATGAAAAATGCTAGAAGGCAGGATCCCGATTAAATGATCAAAGTGCACATTATGAGAGAAAACAAAATGAGTATCATGCTGCGTTGGATAGGAAGGAAAAAGACCACAAAGCTACCTGGGAGGCTCCTGCCAGATGTGCCATCCAGGTGCAAACTTGAGGAAATTGGGCAAATATGGCATTAAGCAAGATACTGGTCTGTAAAGGTCAACAATGTTGAGGTCATGGAAGTCAAGGATGTTATGAAGACCTTTCCAGACTTAAGAAGATTGAAAAAAGACCAAAATGTCACTTAATGAGTATTTCTGACCCAGGTCCCCACACTCTTAGGCTATTAATGGAAAATCTGGAGATTTAAGTTCAGTGGTCATTTATCACCATTGTCTTCTGGATTCTGATGATTACATCTTGTTTATATAAAATGGAATACAGATACTTTCTCTAATCACAACAAAATTGAGATCAAAATCATTAACAAAAAACTTCTAAATATTTAGAAATTAATACATTTAAAAATCTATAGGTCAAAGAGAAATCAAATAGTAAAGAGAAATATCAATTTTTAAAATGAAGCCAAATAAGAATAAAGTTACAAGCTTATAAAACTGAAAAAAGAAGCAAAAATATGTTAAATCCATTTAACAGGAAATCTGTAATTCTTAGAGAAATTTAATATAGAATGAAAAAGTCTGACAAAGAAAATTCTAGACCCAAACCATTTCACAGGGTGTTCTACAAAATGTTAAAACTAAATGATACGACCCTGATACAGTTTTTGTAAAACAGAAAAGTAAGGTTTTCCAACTAGCTTTACTTAATTAGTTTTAATCCCAATTACTAAGCCAAAGAGGATGTTGCAAGAAAATTATGCATCAGTATTTTTCCCAGAGTGTCAGTGAAATGAAACACTTGATTCCTTGAGGAACACATCTGTTGTTTCTGTAACAATTGCGTACTGGAAGGAACTTGAAGAAAAGCTGAGTAGAACTTTAGGCACAGCTTGGTAAAACTAAACATTAGTGGAAAGAACCTAGAAAAGGAGAAAAGGCAATCATTGTGCAACAGCGCGGAGACTAGGTGATTATGAACTTTCTTAAGAGTTGTAACTATCACGTGGAAGCAGTAATAGACTTTATTTCATGTACCTTTTACAATTAATTAATTAATTGGTATAGGGTCTTGCAACACAGCTCGGACTTATAGTGATCCTCCTGTCTTAGCCTCCCTAGCACTGGGATTACAGGAATGCTCCACCATGCCTAGTTTTGGTGGCCAGCATGGTGTGTGTACTGGGGATCAAGCAAGGTTCCTTGTGCTTGCCGGGCAGATGCTTAGACCACTGCACTATCTCCCCAGCCCTCATATGATTTTTAAGATTTGAAATTAATTTACACCTGCACATGTTTAGCCCTCACTTCTGTTTAGTTCCACTAAGTTTTCATCACTGCAGAGGAAAACGCTATGCTCATTTTGCATTTACTCTTCATGTTTTCTACAACCCCAACAACTGCCTATTTTTTAAGCATTTACTTGTTCTGGATATTTCCTGTAAATAAAATACTACACTGCATAACACTGTGTGACTTCTCATACTCTATGCTATGTTTCATTGATTGACTGATGCATTTTGAATATTGGGAAGTGGAACCCAAGACCTGCTAGGGAAGAACTCATCTACTGAGTCACAGCCCAGACCTGTGCGGAGGATACTCACTTTGCCTGCCTTCCATCTAATTCCTGAGTGACTAAGGCAAGAAGAAATGACATATTAGTTTAAGCATAGATTAGGAGCTCTGACATGAGCTCACACTTTGAAGAGCTAGAATTAGACTGAAATGTCTTAGGATGTGATGAAGATCAAAAGAACATGTAGTGACTATGTGGGAGTAAACAGGGTCACCTGATAGCCATAGAAAATAATTTTGAGTTTCGGAGCACTGTTACATTACAATTTATCATGAGGTGAAGAGAGAAATATGACATTACAGGGTTAATGTTCATTTAGTGCTTTCATGAGTTAATTATATGAAGGAAGTTAATTAATTTGTGTTCCACAACAGCAGTCGCGGTGGAATTTATTATCATCTTCCTTAGTTTTAGAAAATTGAGGCTTAGAAAGTAATTTTTTGAGACAGATGGCAAGTAAGGGAGCAAATTTTTTCACTAATTGTTCATTATATTTGCAATATGGGTATCTAATTGCTATGTATTGATATATATTAACAAATAATTATTTTTAAACACTGATACATACATGGAGAATAAGTAGGGCTGGACATAAATTCATTCCATACAATAAAAAGGGAAGTATAAATTATTTAATTAGATGCAGCATTTTAGGATCTCTGAGCAAATGCTTAACTACCAGGCCTTCGACATGCCAACCTTATTCCAAAGGTTGCATTAGTAGGACTTTTGGTACTTTTTTATGAGCCTGAGAATTTCAATTCAGTGTGACAGCATTTTTCATCCTAACTCTGAATCTAGCAAGCACCAATACACACTCTCTTTCTCATAATGAAACACTGTTTACAAAAGGGATTGAGTCATGAATTAGCATTTTGTACATGAGGAAATCTTCCAGTGTACTGAAGACACCATGCCTTGTGCATTGAAGGTAAGTAATTTTCATAGCATTAGTAGGTTGTGAAGAAGGATTAAGTGTAGATCCTATTTGCAACTTCACAGATGGCTGCTGAGTACTAGTGTTTTTAGTCAGATAGTTACTTATTGGTCAGTCTTGGGTGAAAAAAAAAATGCCCATTCTCTAGCAGGACATTTGAGTGAAAGGGTATTTTCATTAAATGGTTAATGGGTCATTTGCTTGGTAAAAGGAAACTGATGAAGGGTAATAAAACATTATGGGGCTGGAAAATGCAGGTAACCAACCTCAGTAGTAGAAGAAAGAGCAATTAGTGAAATTCTGCCAAGAAAGGATATATCTGGAGATCAACCTGCAAAACCCGTTTTCTTGTGTAGCCAGTAGCAGCTTACTTGTGACTGTGGGGAAGGGACTCAGGGGACAGATGTACAGAGCTCTCCCCCTTTCTCTTGTCCTCTAATTTACTATTTGTTTAGCACATGTTCAAACCCAGGGAGAAGAGAACAAGGAAATTCATTTACACTGTCCACAGAAGTTAGCTCCAGTGCACAGGGTATGATAAAGAGGTGTAGAAAACAGAAATAGAGGTATTGAAAAAATAGAAATACCCTAGAAACATATTGTGTATAGTCTTATTTTCATCTTTTGTGGTAGCATAGCCACCAAGACTGTAAAAAATAATAAAAGATCTTCCTGATATAAGCTCTATTCATTTCTCATACCAAGGTCTCAAAAAAACCCCAGATAATTATACCTAATGTATTTAAATAATAATACATAACAAATCAATGCCAAGGGGAACAAAGATACTATGGCTTTGATCTAAAAGGTTCCCCCAAAGTTTCATGTCTTTGGAAGGCAATTAGATTATGGGGACACCATGCTCACCAATGAATTCATTCATTGATGAGTTTAGTTCTAAATGTTCTGTGTGGAGATGAGGTTGGTTGGAGGTGAATCTCCTGATATGTGACCCAGATGAGTATATTCATGCCCTGGCTTCTCTCACACTTTGCTTTCTGGATGCCATGAGGTGAACAGATTTCCTGTGCCATTCCCTTTCCACCATGCCATTTCTGCCATGGAGCCTGCCAACCATGGAACTAAAAAAATGAGCCCAAATAAACATTTCCTACTTTACCAATGTCAAGCATTTTGTCCCATCAAAACAGAAATTGAGGGCCCGGCAGAATGGCTCAGTGGTCTAAAGCGCCTGCTTGGGAAAGCTTGGGTGGCTTCAGGGACCGCGGTTCAATCCCGGGCACCACATGCTGCGCCAGCCCTGCCCTCAGGGCGGGCTGAGCCGGCCATAAAAATGAGTGAATAAACAAGCAAAGGTTGTGAAACAATAAATAAATAAATAAATCTTTAAAAAACAAACAAACAAAAAACAGAAATTGATATTGAGAATGAGGCATCACTGGGCTATAACTGGATATGAGATTTAGAACCTCTTGGGACTGATTTGCAGTAGAAGTTTGGAAAGCTTTGAAGATAGATACAGGCTAGAAAAGCCCTAGAATATTACAAAAGAGCCTGGTGGGTGATTCTGGTCAGACTTCAGGAGATTAGAAGGTTGATATGAATGTTGACAGTAAAGGCCAGGATCAGGGAGTTTCAGTTGAGAGCAAGGACTCTATTGGCTATTGGCCTAAAGGATGTATGTGTTATACTGTGGCAGACAGTTTTCATTTGGTCCATGTCCTAAGACTTTGTTGGAGGTTAAATTTAAGGGTAGTAGACTAATTGTTCTGTTGGAGGAAATTTCAAGGCAGACTTGAACATTTAGGCTGGGGCCAGGATACTTCTGAGTATGTTTAGCTAGATTTACAATAAAAATCAGGAGCAAATTACAGAGTCAAAAGATCTAAAATTTTCTAATTTTGTCAGAAAAGAAGTACCTACAAAAGGGCAGGAAAAAGAAAACATGACCACTAAAAAGATTAGCATTGAAAAAAAAATAATAAGCTAGTACTTTGTACCTGTCTTGAGAACATTTCAGGAATTGATCAGGTTTCACTCATCATAGCCTCAAGAGTGTAAATAGTAAACATTTTAAAACTGCTTTGAAAAGAGATCCTCGGGGTAGTAAAGGGAGATGTTTCCCCAAGCTCAGCTATCCAACTGCTCTGAGGCTTCTTAAGCTATGATCCAAGGGGTCCTTGCTACTATTCAATCTGGAACAGCCTTTGGCAATATCCTATGGTGTTGGCTTTTCAGGCATGCAGGGTATAAGGGTTGTGGATTGACAGAAGCATTTGCCTAGATTTCAAAGGAAGGCCTGGGAGGCCAGGTACTGTGCTCTCAAGAGGATGCTCTCTGAAGCTGTTAATCTGAAGCCAGAGGCACAGTGGAGACCCCAGGAAGTTAGAGATGCCAGAAACCTAGAATATCCGTAGAGGAAAACAGCAGGTCATGAACGAGTTAGAGCAGGCTGTAAACTGCAAGAGAATAGGGGTGTGACTTCCAAGCCTTTTGGAGCTTACATCACACCATAACACACCCCCTACACACACATGTTGGACATAGAGCTACGGTGTTTGTGTATGTATGTGTGTATGTGTGTGTGTGTGTGTGCATGTGTGTGTGGTTGGCTCAACCTATCCTGGGATGGGGCTGGCACAGCATGTGGTGCCAGGAATTGAACTGTGGTCCCTGTGGTTCTCTAAGCTTTCCTAAGCAGGCTCTTTAGACTGCTGAACCATCTCACAGGCCCTAGTTCGGGGCTTTTGCAAGGTTAACAACAAAATACAGGACACAGTTTATAAAATGATTTCGTAATGAATCGCCCAAAGAATTATACACAATGAGTGCAAGAAAACTGTCCACACACTGAAGACCAAATACTTCAGCTGAGGGCCTTCTCCTAACATCCTGCATGAGTCCAGGTGATGATCTAGCGCTCATCATGATGTCTCCCACAAGTCCAACTAGAGGCCCAGAGCCTACGACAACATCTCATGCAGGCCTGTTTCATGGATGTGCTTTTGGAAGGCCCAAAAGTCAGTGGTGGAAGCTACAAAGTCTGTGCCAGTATGCTGAAGGATCTGAACTGGAGCCAGGAAGCAATGCTCAAATTTAAGACCAAAGTTTCCTCAAAAAGACCCACAGGCATCCTCAGTGACAGTGAGGTCCTGCATTCCTCCAGTGATTGGAAAAGCTGAGTTCCCATCAGAAAAGCCAATGCGACAAGTTTCTCCAGGAGTCTGAACAGTGCACCACCTTCCCCTATGAAGCAAGGAAGCGACCTTTGAGAAGAGGACCAGAGTTTCCCAAAGTGAACCATAGCTATTCCAGTTAAAATGAGGTCCTGAGCTTCTCTTCCAATGAGAACAACCTAGTTCAACAGGAAAGCTAGGATGACGAGGTTGTGCAATAGAATAGCCCAACAGAAGCAGCAGCTTCCAAGAGCTCCAGCAACTTCTCCAAACAGGTTCCCTAACCTTTCTGAACTGCTGGCAACAACCCTCAGGTGGACCTCCCATACTGAGTAGCATGCTAGTTCCTCTCAGCTGGGTATAGCAAGCGGACCATGATTAGCAACCCACCAAAGTCTTTAAACTAATTATTTGAACAAGTATTTATTCAAGGTCTGCTACATACCAGGCCACAAGCTAGTGTTACACATATTGGGGAAAAAAGCATTTTTGTCACCTACAAGATTCAAACAAGATATTCTGGACCATGTCTTGAAATACAGTGAGGTGAAGTATATAAATTCAGAGTGTCATAGGATATTAGAGTACAAAACAGATGAAACTACATATTCCAAATCAGGAAGCAGCGGGTCCTAGCACATAAAATGTTTCCTGAGAGAGCTGACTTTTGATCTGAGCTCTGAGGATTTACTGGGGGAAAGTTAAGCCAAACATAGTGGAAATGTTCTGTAAGTCCTCAAAAATTACATGACAACACAGGATATTTGGGGAACAGTAAAATGAGGCAATCAATGCCTATGGAAAGAAGGAAGACTGAGTCTGGAAAGTAAGAGAAGAACAAATTCTTAAGGTTATGGTAGGCCATGTACAGGACTTTAGATTTTATATGGAAGGTAATGAGAAACAGTATTACTGAGAGTCTCCAAAACCCAATGAGTTATACATAGTATGTATGTATGTATGTATGTATGTATATAGTTTGTGTGTATATATGTTCATGTGTGTGTTATTCCAATGTCAGATATGTGACAAAGGTATTCCTGTAAATTTTCTCTGTTATTTCATTTTATTGCTAGCCATACAGTTAGACATTTTCAATATCCCTGGCATCCAGGTGGAGTGAAAGTATTTGCTTTAGCTAGTGGAACTTGGGGAGAGTAATGTGCTCTGCTTTAGGGTCCAGCATTGGACACATTCTGTATGATGTTGCCTGTACTTTTAATTCACCTATCAGTCGACCAAATGAAAGAGATAACCCAGGATAAACCTCCAGGGGATTATGAAGGCAGATATTGGGAAAATCACTGTCACCACTTGAATGGTAGAGGAATGGCCATTGGATCATGGCATGAGCAAGGAATAAACCTATGTTGTGATAACTTGCTGTCACTTGGCAGTTGTCTGTTAGAACAGATAATAGAGTCACACTGACTAATATAAGGAAGTCCGTTGGGTTTTCACCAAGGGCGTGAAAGCCAGTGTACAAAACATGAAATAAGGAGAGAAATTACATGGTCAGTACAGTCATCCAAGAGGAAAATGAAGATGTCTTAAGCTACAATAGCAACAAAGACAGTGGAAACAGCTGCGATTATAGGATATTAACAGTCAAATCATTCCATGATCGATTTCATAACTCTAGAGCCATTCTTATCTTGAATGTATTTACTCTAGTACTCACCTGAGGAGATTTTAACCCAGCAAGTGCCAACGCTGCATTTAGAATCAATTAGATCAGGAAACACATGGGTTTTTAACTCCCCGAGGAGAATCCAATGGGTAGCCAAGCATGAGAACCACTGGTATAAAACTGTGGCTCTCAAAGTGTGGTCCCTGGAATAGAAATAGCATTACTTGGAAGCACATGAGGAATACACTTCCCTAGCCCCAGTCAGCATTGGCAGTGTTCTGGTATACCTGAGGCTAAAGGTGTACTGAGACGAAGACTTTCAGTGCTAAACACCTGAGAATCAGAGGAAACCTGGGTCATTACTCACTTGGTCAACTGTGCTAGGCTTATTAAAACAAAAGTTCTAGGTGTGAGTGAGCCTGGGAACCTGCATTTGAAGACTGTGGTCCAGTGAGGATATTATTAGTGCAGATATACTGACAAAGTCATGGAGGGTTGGGGCCCAACGAGAGTGATTTAAGGGAGAAATGGTGGATGAATGAAAATGGAGATGCCTTTTTAAACTTATTATTATTATTATTATTTTATGGCCAGCTCAGCCTGCCCTGGGGTTGAGGTTGACGCTGCATGTGGTGCTGGAGATTGAACTGCGGTCCCTGTGGTTGCCTAAGCTTTCCTAAGGAGGCACATTACACCACTGAACCATCTCACTGTCTTTGAAAATGTCTTTAAAACAAACATAAAAAAGTTATTGTTTTAAAAACCTGTAGCATGCCCATTGTGTTTGTTGTTTTCCAGTTGTTCTTGTTTGTTTGTTTTGATCCAGGGTCTCGCTATGCAATTCAGATGCAGAGCATGTGGTACTGGGGATTGAACTTAGCACCTTGCACTTGCCAGACACGTGTTTATGCAACTGAGCTATCTTCTCAGCCCCCACATGTGTTTTAAAAAGGTCCCTAACATTGTTACCCAATACAGTGAAGTCAGCTAACAATAGCTAATTGGATCTTATAATTTCCTGAAATTTAAAGAGCAAAATGACAGATGTTAATGATCCTGTAGTTTCAGTCCCTTTATTTTACTTTTAAGGAGACCCAAACTGAACAAAAGCAAATGATTTTGCCAAATCCTCACTTTACATACTTGGAAGTGATGAAAACAGGGGGTTAATTCCTCACTTCAAAACTACCATTTAGGAAAGATTGTCAGTTATAGGGAAAAAAGTAATAAACAGGCAGCACATACAGACCTCTGTGCTCTGCCTGTTACTGAATGCTGTGTCTTGCGCAGTGGACTAAAGCACCTGCTTAGGCAGGCACTGTGACTGGGTTTGATCCCCAGTGTGCTGTGCTGGCCCTGCCCCCCAGGGCACACTGAGAAGGTGACAGAGACTGGGCATGGTGGCATGCACCTATAATCCCAGCACTTGGGAGCTGAAAACAGGAGGATTACCAGGTGTCCAGTCTGTGTAGTGAGACCATGTAGACCTTGTACTACATACATTATTTTAAAAAAAGTTGTATTTTTACTGAGTTGTATCATTAGTCCATATGATCAAATTTAGCACACAATAAGGTCCCACCATCTGTTGAGTGAGCAAATGAATAAAGATTATTTTCTCCTAACAAAGCTCTTTTATAAAAAACCAGGATCCTTTAGCTCAGATCCTGATGTCGTCCTTCCCATACTGACTGAATGGACACAGGTTAGTTAACTGTTCAGTTCTTAAGGATTCAAAATTACAATCTGTTGGGGGACTGGAGAGATAGCTCTGAAGAATAAGCACTTGCCTCATAAGCACAAGGGCCTGAGTTCAATCCCTGGTTCTGAAAATAATAATAAATAAAATCATTTGGAAGTTAAATTACTCTTCTCTTTGTAATTGACAATCTTTCCTGGATGGTAGTTTTGCCTTGTTGTGTGTTTGGCATAGTACTGACTGATTGGGCTTTAATCGCAGTTAGAATTACCTTATGTTTTGTGGTTCACGATTCTTCTAATTTAATATAGATGTAGTCAATTTGCAAATTATTATTATTAATCATTTATTTTTTTCTGGAGTGAAAATGTCTGTGGTCCCAGAATAGGGAAAACAAGTCAGGCTTCTGTGCTCTGCCTCTTCCTGACTGGTGCTGGCTGCTTCTAGATAAAGCCAGTCAACCAAGGGACAGAGGCGCAGCCACTGTATCTGGAGAGGCACTCAAGGGTCAGTTGGCGCAGTCACACTTTGATACGTGAGGAGAGCAGCTACATGCTGTGGTATGTTCGGGAATGCTGTCCCTGTGTAATTTTAACAGTGGCCCCTCAGTAGCAAGGGCATCTCCATTGGGATGACTAATTTGTGCTCATCTAATATCAGAAGTGCTGGAAGTCTGGAGAATTGATGTGTTCCAACTTTCCAACACACAACAGGTTAGCAATGGGACTGGACAGATAAAAAACAAAAGCTGCTCCTTTATCTCTTTATCTATTAATTTGATTTTCCAACAATTTGGAATAGGATAGTTTTTAGTTTCAAGTTTCAATGATGAATATCATGATGTAGAAAAAAATGTAGTGGTCTGTAGGTCAGATTTGAAATCCCAGAGAATGAAGACTAATTTCAGAACAGTGACCCTGAGACTAAAGTTTGGATTTCCAGCCATAGAAATCCAAAGTACATATAAAAATCTCAAGCCAAACCTAGCGTCATGGTTTTTCATGCAAATTCTGCAACCATATGCCTGTGACCACACTGTGGCTTTATCAACAATCGGCTCTATGGCTTTGATTATTCTACTGCTCAGTTTTCTCATTAGTAAAGCAGGTGATGATAGTAACAATATTATCTAATTCGTAGGATACTTTGAAAACAAAATAATTAACTATTTCTGAGTTATGTGTAATGCAGTTTGATGGTTTCCTGACGCCTAGCAAACACCATGAAAATATTAGCCCTAATCATTGCTTTTCTAGATTTCACGTGCCATAGCGATGCTCCCCTTAGCACTCCTCAATGTCTAGTACTGATAAACTCAAACCCAGACATTTATAATGAAACTAGTGTGATCATAAATGGGAGTGACACACACCTAGAGAGAAAACATTCTCTCAGGCTTTCACAGAGAGCAAACTTGTCAAGCAATGGCTGCAATTCATCCAGATGGCTGAAACTGACAAAAGTTCTACAAAATGTTGTGCATGGTTTCAGGATAAATCCTGAGGGGATTTGATTGACCCTGCTAGATGTAAAAGTTACATTTTTTGTTGTATAGGTCTTGCTTTAACTTGATCTTACCCATCCAGCAGAAGAGTTTAACCATGAGGTTTTAAAAGTAAAGCCCTATTAATATGCTGAGCTGTAAAAGGCTCAAGGAACAGCTTTTGACATTGCCAGTTTTGCTGATAAGCCACTACTATTATGGACTATTAGACTATTCATACAACTACTTTCTCTTAGTTGAATGAGAAGAAATATTTGTACTAATAATGTTTAGAAAAGTTATCATGTCTGCATCTGGTACTCTGAACAATTACTATGAAGACAATAATATGCATTGTATTATTTATTGTGGCTATCTTCCTAACATGCTTTGAAACATGCTTTCTTATTAAAATTCCTAACATGCTTTCTTATTAAAATTAATAAAATTAAAAAAAATAAAAAGGATCTGACACAAAACAAAGCCAATGCCTTAGTGACTGTTGAATCACTAGCAGCAATAGTGGAATATATGTTTCTTGACCAACGAATGGAAAAATGAAGGAATTAATGAACCTGTGCATGAGATAGTTGTTATGGTCCCAGATTTCTCTTGGAATGTCATCTCACTTCCTTCAAAGGAAATATACTGAACCAAATCTTGAACTGCTTAGAGTCCTGATTCAGAAATAGAGAGAGAATGATTAAATGAATAGGCAACTAGGAATGCTGCCACTGTGAGTAGAATCCTGGAGGAATCATTCTAGGTGTTCCATTGTGCATATGTCTCTGTAGTTTTAAGATTTTATTTCTTTATATTGCCTGTCTGAAAATTTAGATTGTATCTTAAAGTAACATGTTTCTTAAAGTAGTGAAAATGTTTATAGGGAGAGTAGAGGATCACTAGAAAAAATATTCATACATTTTAGTTCAGTTGAATTATTCATTTATATTGACCAATGATAGTTGTAGTATTTTTAGGTTTGCATTTGATGTTTTGATATATGTATATGTGATACACATATAAAGGTTAATCTTGATTTCCAATTTGATTGACTTGCATGATGCCCAGTCTATTGACACAATACCCTTCTGAGTGTGGTGGGTGGGTTGGAGGGGCATCACCTTGGAAATGGTGTCTGCCTCTGGGCCCTGGCTCTCTGGCTTTTGTCTGCTTCTCTATTTCCTGGCTCCCATAAGCTGAGCAGCTTTCCTTCACCACATCCTTTCATGCAAATGTTTTTTCCCTTGCAGCCAACCAATAAAAGATGGAGGCCTCTGAAACTGCAAGCCAAAAATGAGCTTTTACTCCTTTAAACTGAACGTGTCAGATATTTTGCCTCAGCATCGGAAAAGCACGGAATGATTAAATAAAGCTAATTAAAATATGTTGTCTCAACATTCATTTATTACTGACAAGAACATTTTCATATTGTTATGCTGTTCGATATCATTAAAATTTTGTAAACATTTATTCAAACAAAAGAATATGATGATCTTTCTAAAGTTACCTAGCTAATATATTCCCTTTTAATACTTCTGTTAAGTTTCAACCTGTCTTTGTAAGTATTTACATGTTCTTTTAGTTCTCTTAGACGACTCTTACAGTTCTTCACAATTATCTTTATATATAAAGCACCATGTTAAAATTAGCTTTCTTTCTTTTTTTTTACTTTTTTGTTTATTTTTTAAAAATATGGTCTTGCCAGGCAGTTCAGTCTGTTTTTTTTTTTTTAATTAAATTTATTTATTTATATTTAGTACAGGATCTACAAAGTCTCACTACAAAGACTGAATGCATAATGATCCTCCTGTTTTCAGCCTCCCAAGTACTGGGATTATAGGTATGTGTCACCACACCCAGTCTCAGTCTGTCTCAGTCTCAGTGTACCCCGGGGGTAAGGCTGGCTTGGCACTCTGATATCAAATCTCAGTTGCTGTGCCTGCTTAAGTAGGTGCTTTAGTCCGCTGAGCTATCCAGCCAGCCCTTAGTCTGGTTTTTGAACTCACTATGTAGCTCAGGCTGGCATCTTCCTGGCTCAGTCTCCTGAGCATGGGATCAGGTATGTGTACCACCACCACTGGCTGAAAGTAACCTTCACAATCACTGTGCAGCACTCTGGAGTATGGTCCTTATGATGATGACGACACATGTACTTCATCTACCTGATAGTGCAGCTCTGAGCTTGCAATAATCTGGCAGCTGAATATTGAGAAATGATTGTAATCGGAGAAGGTCATTTAAAATCTATTGTTTGGAATATTTTGAACTAAGTACTACATTATTAACTGCAACCAACATTCTGTGCAATGTATCAGTAAAGTGTATGCATATTTTCTCACTTAAACTTTATAACCTATGGTGAACATCTTTCTATTCCTCATCCATTCCTCTTGCCCTCCAATGTCCTATACTATTTCCTATTTCTTTGAATTTCATTTTTAAAAATTCAACATATAACAAGTTCACAAAGTGTTTATCTACCTGACTCATTTCACTGGGCATAATGTCATCCAAGATCATACACAATGCCACAAATGTCAGGATTTGCCTGATTTTCTAGACTGAATAGTTTTCTAGTGCACTTGCTCTGAAATGTAATGGAAATTCTGACTATATAATTATTAAAAGTAGAGGTTGAAATAAATAATTTAGGAGCATAAAGTACTTCATGGTAAAAAGCAGTTCTGGAAATGTCGATCAGGCAGGTTTAACACCTAAGGAGAGGAGCAGCTAATCGAGGAGAAAGCAGCGCATATGGAGAAGGATACCAAAATGTTAACTTTCCTCAATTTCTAGATTTTTTTGGTAGACCTATACTTAATCTCAAGAGAAGTTTCCTTTTTTGTCTTCGTTTTCCTTCATATCTGCATGGACATAGCTCACCTCAGAGGCTTATAATAAATGTTAAGAATAGCACAGAAACTATAAGTATGAAGGCAAAAATGAGTCATTCATTTAAAAGTTCACTTTGATATAATAAGTGAGAGATACATAATCTGCATGATTGCAGTATACTTACCTATATTAATCAAAAGGGATAGAGGCCTGGCAAGTTAAAAATAATCAGTAGGTCAAATGTTTCTAGACATTAAGATTCATGTCATTGCTTTTGTCTCTGGTTACACTTTTCTACTGGATGGTTAGTATCTTAGTTACTTTTTACTCATTACTGGGACAAATACCGGAAACTCAAAATGAAGGAAGGAAATGTTTATTTAGCTCAGTTACTGGGGGTTTTAGCCCATATTTGGCTGGCCCAAGGTTGAGTGGAACAGGGCAGAGAACATCCAGTTCATGGCATCGGAACAGCAACAATTGCAACAGAGGCAACCAAGCAACCAGTGTAGCAGAGTAACAGAGCGAGTCTGTCTCTCTGTCTCTCTTTAAATTACATCAGGCTCTCTTGCCTTAGCCTATCTGCCTCAGGCCACACCTATAAGACCCATAATCTTATAAGTACTAAAACACATAATCCCAATGGATCATCAGTCATGTCTCAAATTCTAGAAGTCCCCGCCCCATGATTTCATGAGGTTTTGTGGGGGCAACTAGACATAAACCATAACAGTTAAGATCAAGTTAAAGCAAGACCTGTATAAATTAAAAAGTAATCTTTTGCTATTTATAAAAGTTAGTTAAAACTCCTTAGAATTTTCCCTGGAATTAAGTATAGCAACTGTTAGATCTTCTGTCAGTGTCAGACATCTGGACAACTCACGGCCACTGCTTGACCAAGTTGCTTTCTATGAAAGCCTGAGAAATTTTTTTGCTTTCCAAGTGATTCTCCTTAGGCACACTATATGTTAGTTTCCTCTGCAGTTCCTTAATCTCTTTGATCAGAAAATAAGGGTTTCAACTGAACTGTTGGACATCACTTCAGAGGTTCTCTTATGTCCTGAGTTCTGATTGCACTCAGAGAAGTAGGACCAAAATATTGGCTATCCTCTTAGCCCCCTCTCTCTAAATTTTGGTCTACAAACCTGAGTTGTTATATATCCAGAAGAGAAGCTTAATGACATTACCCTATAATGAAAACAGTAAACTTTACTATCTTATCTGAATATCAAAACCCTTAAGCATAAAATGGAACTGTTACTTTTTAAAATCAATGTATATTCTAGTATTTAAATCCCTATAGAATGTTAACAGACACTAATTACAACATTTAAAACAGAAATCAAAGCCACACACACATTGTAGCATGACCATTATGATGACAATTTGTGACATACTTAAATTTTGATTTTTACATAACATAAACCTTTTATTTTTAAATTTAATTTTATTTTGAAAAGCAAAGCAAGAATAAAAATCAGAAACAAACAAACAGGGAAACAAAATGATACATACGTTGTAGATTTTCAAAACAAGAACAGCTGATTAACAATGGTTGAGATATTGTCTATCTATCATCAAATCTGTTGTTCAGATTAACAGATGTAATTGTGTAAGACTGGACATATGGTTGGATATTACCACTTGTTTTCAAGAAACTTTAAAGTTTTGTTCATATTGCTCTTTTTTTTTACTCTTCTTGACATTTATTTTTTTATATTTTTATGTATTTAGTACAGTCTTCAGGGTCTCACTACATAGATTG
>PVJA010003789.1:38951-91742 GCA_004027025.1 Myocastor coypus | reverse complement strand
TTTTTTTTCTTTTTTTTATTTTTTTTTTTTTTTTTTTTTTTTTTTTTTTTTTTTTTTTTTTTTTTTTTTTTTGTGGGGCCAGGGTTCGAAAACACGACCTTGCACTTGCCCAGCAGGCACTTGTGCCTCGGAGCTATCTCCCCAGCCCCTTTTTTTCTTATTTCAGAAAGTGAATTTCTAATCCTTGGAAACTCTATGTTTCTGTTTGTATTTTCTTGTGGCTCTACCCCTTATTTCTTATGTTCTTTATGAGCAGTCAGAGAACTAAATTCAGTGTATGTTTTTTTCAGAAATTACTTCTCATCTTTTTGATAGTTATTGTAATTACCATTATTGGCAGTTATATGTTGTAGATGTTATTTATATTTATAGAATAAATCAATTGAAAAAAATTAAATATGTATTATCTTTATATGTAAGACAATTGGCTATTTATTTATTCATTTATTTGTATTTTATAGAAGGGTCAACAGGGTGTTCAGGGTCTCACTACTAGATTGGACTCATAATGATCCACCTGTTTACAGCCTCCCAAGTGCTGGGTTTCCAGGTGTGTTTCACCATATGCAGTCTCAATTGCCATCTCAGCAGGCCCCTGTGGGCCAGGCCAGCATGGCAACCCTGTGGATTGTACTCATGCCCCTGTGCCTACTTGCAGGCACTTTAATCTGCTGAGCTATTGGCTGGCCAGACCATTAGCTTCTTATCCAATTTCATAGCAACTTATTCCTGACCCCTTTTGCTTCCATGTTTGAAAACGTAAGCACATGGCTATGTTCCCTGCTCAGCTGACTGCCCTTTTTCAATTCCTGCCATTCTGGCCTGTTTTTCCTGGGGGTGGTGGTCAGGTCAGTGCTTTATGTAAGACTGGTAGACTGAATCTTCAACAGCTTTGTACTTAATTTTAAAGAAGTTTTTCATGACAAGTTTCAATAATATTTTTCTTAGCCGTAACTGAGCACAATTTCATTTTACCTTTTTATCATGACTGTTAGACTTTGGCTTTAGCTCAGTTTACAGCCAGAATGTGGTTGAAAACATAGACGCAATATTAAACAGGAGCAAACTTGTAGAATTTTTTTTCTTGTTTCAGAACTTTTTGTTTGTTTATTTATTTATTTTTATGGCCGGCTCAGCCTGCCCTGAGGGCAGGGCTGAAGCAGCATGTGGTGCCGGGGATCGGATCATGGTCTCCGCAGCTGCGCAAGCTTTCCGAAGCAGGCGCTTTAGACCACTGAGCCATCCTGCCTGGCCCAAATTTGTAGAATTGACATGACGATGTTCTATTATAATTTTTTTGTTAATGACATTAGCACTTTTTTAAAAGTTTTTAAATTTTATTTTATTTATTTATTTTTAAATATTTATTTATTTACTTATGGCCGGCTCAGCCTGCCCTGGGTGTGGGGCTGGCACAGTATGCGGTGCTGGGAATCGAACTGCGGTCTCTGCTGTTGCCTAAGCTTGCCTGAGTAGGCGCTTTAAACCGCTGAACCCTCTGGCCGGCCCCTGACATTAGCACTTTTGTTCCAATTCAGATATAATTTGGAATACAGATTGGAGATTTATTGAAAATATTATTGAAATACGACATCTTAATGCCCTGATATTTAAAATTTATTTAAATACTTTCAACGTAATTTCAGGGACTGGGGAAATAACTCAGTAGAATAAGCATTTCCCTGGCAAGCACAGAGCCTGAATACAATCCCTGGTTGTGTAAAACAAAAAACAAAACAAATGTATTTGCAATACTTAATAAAATAAAGGACACTGCATTCAAATCACCTTTTAAATATTGACAAATTTGAAAGTTGTTGTATAAGTTTCAGCATAGAATATGCAGTTAGCATTGTATGTAACTTTTCTTATGTAAAATGTCTAGGTTTATTTACAGCTAGTTTTGCCAATATCAAAAGAGAATAAAGTCTGCACTAAAATATCATTCATATTTTTACTTTGACTTTCTAAAATTGCATAAATCTTTCCATCTTTAATAATTACTACAAAAATCCTTCAAATAAATTATTTCTCAGTATTGACAATGTAGCTGAAAAATAATATGCAAAGTCTTTTGGAAATATATTCGCACTGTTACTAAGACAGAGCAAGAGGTCAAAGAACAATACACTCAACCAAAAATTATTATTATGTATCATAACAGTACTTTTTAAATAATAACTTTACTTTTCTTTGTTAACCATGTTTCTCCTGAGTAAGATAAGCAGAGACAAATATCAAAACTCAGGTATTATAGCTATAGCAAATCAGGTAAATAAAATAATTTTACTGAGTGCGGCAGAGTCTGTATCCTCATTCATTCAGTTGGTTGGAGTGTTGGATGGAAGTCACCCTGCCTTACTTTATGTTACTTTCTAAGAGTCTTAAGAATTTTCGGATAATTGTTTCCTGCCCATTCTGTTGAATACTAAAAATAGACTCATAGCCCTAGAATTAAAACAAAACATCTGTTGCAAGTAAAGAAAGCTGCTTTTTGCCTCAGAATGAAGCCTGTAGTAATAAAATCTTGGAAAACATTTGTTTTTCTCAATTAAGAAAGGTACTAATGATAATGTTCTACATGAATGATTATATAACCTATTATTTGTCTTCATTTAACTAGTTGAATATCTTACATAACTACATATGATACTATTGGTAAGTATTGTAATTAATATATGGGTATTTTAATTGAAGATGGCTTGGCAGTATCTAGAAAATACCTTAAAATGATGACTATTTGACTATTTCTCCAAATTGATCTGTTTATTCTCATTTCCTTAGGAGGAACTTTGTTACAGATGCCATTCTTTGGAGAAGATTATGATGTGGTTTAGTGTCTGATTCAATGACTTACAAATCTAATGTTAGACTAAAGAAAGCTTATTTGCATATGCAACACATGGCATAAATATCCATGTCATCTGCCAATTTTAAAAATTGAACTTGCCGGGCGTGGTGGCTCACGCCTGTAATCCCAGCACTTGGGAGGCTGAGGCAGGAGGATCGCTGCGAGTTCGAGACCAGCCTGGGCTACAAAAGTGAGCTCAAAGCCAGCCTGAACTGCACAGTGAGACCCTGTCTCAAAAAGCCAAAAAAAAAATAAAATAAATAAAAATGAAAAAAAATAAAAAAAATAAAAATTGAACTGAAACAAGGCTTGCTAATTAAAGTCTGATTTTACCCCTTGTTTTCTGACTTCACAGTAATTATGTAATTATTTCTTTATAAATTCAACTGATACAGTCTTTCTCAAATGATTTTGAAGTTATTTATTCAAAATAAATATGTGAATAATATAACTATTATTTTCTAGAATTTCGGTTACCTCCTCAGACTGAAGTCAAGTCACTAGTCTTTAGGACTGCTTTAGCTCGCTGAACATTATGTCTGCGGCGCTAACCCAGGCTGTAGTAATGCATCATGCTTTAATTCATACAGGATGCTGTAACAAGAGGGTGAAGACTGATGGCTTAACCAATATTTATTATCATAACTACCTGGAAAATCAAGATAAAAGTTCACGCTGTTTCAGTTGTTGATGGAGATATCATTTTGGCAACACGCATGATGTGACTATACTCCAAAAACTCCATCCACAAAGTGATTATATAGGAAATTAGAGTTCTAGTGTTAGAATGTATAAATTTTGTACATAAGATCTGTTTTAAAGTACTGAACAATATTCCACTCTATGTTTAAACTACATTTCTTTACACCTCAGTCTAGTTTTTTCCCCGCATCTTGGCTAACACAAATAAGCGTGTCAGTGCAACTGTGAAATTCTAAGGCTAAAGAGAATATATGAGTTGATAATCATGGTATATAGAGTTCCAGTTAAAAAGGTAATGAAACTCTAGGTACTTGCCATAGGAAATATTACAAATATTTAACAAAATTTACTGCACATCTAAATATGTGTTAAGTTCTCAGTATTGTTTCTGCGCAATGAAAAGATATCTCCCAGTGTTTGCTGAAATTTCCAGGTCTCAAATTGAAACCAGCTGGGAAAGACAGCTCTGCATGTCAAAGAAAGGCAAGCTTCACTCTCTATTTCAGTAAACACTTAATAATTTTGAAAGAAGTACAGAATGAAGAGAGGTTGGGCTTTCCTTTCTGCTTCTTTGCTGATTCCCAGACATGACAAATCTACAGCCCTTCCTTCAGTGGCAATAAATGCATATATTCACAGCAAATAGTTTCATAGCACTAACTCCTCTTGCCTTTGAATGTTTAAATAATCACATGAGAGTGAACCAGGTGGTGGAAGCTGCATCAATTACTTTACCAATCTTAAATTCATCTGTTGGCAAGGAGCCATTCTTTTCCCAAGCATATGTTTAATGTGTGCTTATGAAAGAACTTATCTATGCATTCAATTTATAAACTATCCACTGAGTGAATAATGTGTGTGAAGCATTGTTTTGAGACTGGGTAAAAGATTGTAGAAACAACAGCAACAACAAAACATTGAGTTTGCTGATCTATATTAAATGTTTAGGAATGGGAGAAAGATGAAACAATGTAAATCTACAAATGAGTAGTTGACAAGAAAGAGCAGAGGACAAAGCATCTGCTTAAGCAGGCCCAGGGACTGGGGTTTGATCCTTGGCACTGCACATTGCTTTAGCCCTACCCTGAGCATGCTGATCTGACCTCCAAGTAGCACGCACCTGTAATCCGAGTGCTGAGGAGGCTGAAACAAGAGGACCACTAGGAGTCCAAGCTGAGTAGTGAGACACTATATCAAACACATTTAAAAAATCTATAAATGAGGTTGACTGTGAAAATTCAATATTATTATGTAGACAAATGGCACAAGCACTTACACCAGGTGGACAGAGAATGTTCTCAAACTGAAATCTGAATAGTAATGAAAATACTATCAGATACCATTCAGAAACATTCTACATTCAAGGAAAAACAAAACACTGCTACACCGTATTTCAGTAAAGCCATAGCTATATTAAATATCTAGAAATGATCACTGACTTAAAGATGATGAAGAAAAGAGGTACCTGTTCTTCCTCCATCTGGTTTTAAGATTCAACTCCGTTATATAGATATTTCCACAGAAATCAGTTTCACTCTGACAGATGCTGCCTACATTATCCATGAGGACTTCAGCTCCAACTCTCACTTTCTTCTTGAAGGTTGAAGCTTAGGAAGGAACCTTAGTGTTCACATGTGTGACCGAAGAGAGTTGAAAACTGCTGGGCAGAGACAAAATACGGCATCCTCACAGTTCCCCTCATCTCTTAATAAGCAAAAACCTTTCTATTCTCATTCTCATTCTCATTCTCATTCTCATTCTCATTCTCATTCTCATTCTCATTCTCATTCTCATTCTCGCTTCTCCATTTCTTCCTATTTCTCACCACTTTCATCTCATTCAGCTGTTGGAAAATATGTAGCCTGATTTTTAAAGTATGCCTTACCCCATTTTTATTAAGTTTATTATACATTTTAGGTATATATAATGAGCACATTTATTATAGGGAATTTGTAACTGCACATGTATAACTTCATTCTTTTTACCCCAATACCCTATGATCTCTTCAACTCTCTTCCCCCTCATTATTTACAAAACTATGCTTACATTTTTTTCTTCCTTTGTCATCATTTTTTTTCCTTTCTTTTTCACCACCTCTTTGTTAGCTCCCCTTCCTGTTTGGAGAGTTACTGCCTATTTCCTAATATTTTAATCTTTATTTACACTTTCTGTTTCTCACAGAAAAGAAACAAGGCAATTCTTAGTCATGTGTGTCCTGTTCAAATCCCTTAAGAGCATGGTCTCAAGCTGCACCCTATAGAATAGAAGTGTCTCAAACTTACCTTTCTTATGACAGACTAGTGCTCCATTGCATGTATAAAAAAGAAACCCTGCATCTTCTTTATCCATTCATTAGTTAACAGACGTTTGGTTCATTTCCAATTCTTACCTATTAAAAACTAAGCCACTGCAAACATGGATGTGCAGTTATTTGTGGGATATGAAGCCTTTAAATTTCAGGAAAATACAAAGAAAAGGAATAGCGCTGTTGAGTGAAACCTCTAATAATAAATTTTGAGAAATCACCCCACTGACTTCTACGGTGCTTACGCCAGCTTACGTGTCCACCAGCAGAGGAAAAGAGTTCTTTTTCCCCCACAACCCCGTGCACATTTATTATCGGTTGGTTTTTTTTGAAGACAGCCATTTTTTCTAGGGTACAATGGAATTTCATTGCTGTTTTTCCTTTGCATTCCTCCGATGACCAATACTGTTGAACATTTTAAAAATATATTTATTTGACATTTCTGTTTCTTCATCAGATAAGTGTCTTTTTTTATTTCAGGTGCCTATTTTCTGATTGAGTCCTTATATTTGGTAGGTCTGATTATTTTCTGAGTTATTTCTATATTCTAGATAGTAATCCTTTGAAGAATTGCTAGCAGTTTTGTTTTTTTTTTAACCTCACAGTAAGCCTTCTTTTCACTCTCCTGGTGGTTTCTTTTGCTGCACAAAAGCTTTCTAATAAGATGAGATCTCAATTACTATTTCTTGTGATGACTCCTGAGTGATTGATGTTTACTTCATTGTGTGTTTAGACCAATGCTTGAAAGAATTCAACCTACTCGCTCTTCTTGCAGATTTAGGGTTTCTCTTATAATATTTAAACATTTAGTCCCTTTTAATTTTAGTTTAGTGCATGATGAGAATTGTGTGTCTAGTTTTAATCTCTGGAGTGCGGAAAACCTGGTCTTTGAGCACCATTTATTGAAGAGACTATTTTCTTCCTGTGAAGGTGTTTCACACATTTTTCAGAGATAAAGGGACTAATATTTCTTGAGTTATTTGAGCATCCTTTAATATATTACATTATTCTCAGTTCTGTTTTCTGAATGATATGCTGTTTTTTATCAGAGTACTGCTGTAGTGTAATTTCAAGTCAGAGATTGTGATGTCCTCTGCCTTGCCTCTGCTATCCAGAACTGCCTTCACTCTTTGGGTCTCTTCTGGTTTCAAATGAAGTTTAGCATTATTTTCTCTAATTCTAGGAGTTAAACTATTGGAATTTTTATTGAGTTTGTGCTACATCTGTCCAATAACTTTAGAATCTTGGTCATTTTCATTATATTGATGATTTCTACACAAGAGCAAGAGATATCTTATCATTTTCTAATATTCCATTCAATTTCTTTTTCCAGAGTATTGTAATTTTTTTTTTTTTCCTTTGCCAGCTCAGCTTGCCCTGGGTGTGGGTCTGGTGCAGCATGTGGTGCTGGCGATCAAGCCACAGTCCTTGTGGTTGCCTAAGCTTTCCTAAGCAGGCACTCCTAAGCAGACCAGCTCGCTGGCCTTGTAGTTTTCAGTATAAAGCTGTTACTTTCTTCACTCGATTGATTCCTAAGAATTTCACTTTTTGAATAATGTTGTGAAAGTTATTGTTTCCTAATTTCTCATTCAATGAATTCATTATTTCTGCACAATACAATAAGACTATTGTTTTCTGAGTGTAGATTGTGTGTCGAGCTATGCTATTAAACTTGGTTATTAAGGCTATGTCTCAGTTACTGTTCTCTAGTTGTTAAGACAAATACCGGACACCCAAAATAAAGAAAGGAAAGGTTTATTTAGCTCACAGTTACTAGAGTAATAAGAGTAATAAGCACATACTCAGCTGGATCCGAGACAGACTGGCACATGGCAGAGGACAGCAGTTCATGGAGGTGGAAAACAGCAAAAGAGCAAGAGCAAACGAGAACAGTAACAGCAACAATGGCTCCAAAGAGAAAGCCTATCTCTCCATCTCCTTTAAGTTGCATTTAGGCTAACTCCAGGCTGTGTACAGTGCCCACACCCATAATCCCAGTGGAACTCAGACCTATAATCCCAGCCTTGGATCATGGATTAATCACAAGCTGCAGAACTGCATCTCAATGACTTTGAGATGATGCTTTAGGGGACAAATACGCAGAAACCATAACAATCTAGAAGTATTCTGGTGGAGTATTTGGGGTCTTCTACATAGAGTATCATGTCATCTGCCAATAATGTTTATTTCACTTCTTCCTTTTTTATCCTTAATAATTTTATTTCTTTCAATTTTCTAATTGTTTTGGCTAATTTTTCCTGAATTGTATTACATTAGAGTGAACATAACAGGCATCCTTGTTGCGTTCCTAATTTTAGAGTGAAACGTTTCAATTTTTATCCATTTAGTGTGATGTTGGCCTTTAATTTGTTATAGATGGCTTTTATCAGATTGAGATGAAGACCACTTCAATGTTCTTTAGTTTTAAACTTTTTTAATCAGTGATCGCTTTGTCAAATGATGTTTCTGCATCTATTGAGAAGATCATGTGATATTTCTCTTTGACTGTTAATATAGTTCATTACATTTACTGACTTCTGTATGTTGAAGTATTGCTGCATCCCTGTATAAATCCTATTTGATCATGATGCATAATCCTGATGATGTGGTATTTGCCAGTATGCTATTGATGAGTGTCTCATGTATGCTGACTAGGAAGATCGCCCTGTAGCTCTCTTTTCTTGTTGGCTTATTTTCTGGTCTTTGTATCAGGGCAATACCTCCTTCCAGAAATGACTTGGGAGTATTGCTTCTCCTAAAGAAATATTCTGGATTTCTGAAGGATCTGTTGTGAGTTCGCCATTTTTACTCTTAATTATATGGATCTGAGTCTTTTTCCCTCTTCTGTTTTGATAAAAATAGCTAAGTGTTTGAAAATTTTATTTAATATTTCTAAGAAACAATTCTCTCTCTTTTTTTTTAATGTATTTGGCAGCTCAGACTCATGGTGATTCTCCTGCTTGCATCCTCCCCAGTGCTGGGATTATAGGTGTGCACCACTATACCTAGATTCTGGCCAGCAAAGCCCATCCTGAGGGCAGGACTGTCACAATAAGTGGTGTAGAGGATCAAATAGCAGCACCTGTGCTTGCCTAATCTTGCCTATGCAGGTACTTTAGTCTGCTGAGCTATCTCATCGGCCCAAGAAGAAACTTTTGATTCATTGATTCTTTATATATTTTCTAAACTTCGCTGCATTGATTTCTGCTCTTATATTACTCCTCACCACCCTTTTACTTCACTTGTTGTTTCTCTACAAGCTTCATTTTCCACATTCCCACTGTTTGTTTGAGCTCACTGTGTTTTCCTGGTGTGGATATTCACTGCTATCAATTAAATTCTTGGAGTTTTCATTGTTTCCTATAAGTTCTGCCGTGTTGCATTGTTATTGTTTTATTGCAGAATCTATCAAATTTCTTCTTTAATTTCACTTGTGACACATTGATTCTTTAGTAGGATGTTATTTAATTTCTACATGTTTATGAAATTCTTGTGGTTTACTTCACTATTAATTTCTAATTTTATTGCACTATAGTTTGCCAATATGCATGGAATAATTTCAATTGCTTTTCATTCACTTAAACATGGTCTATGACAGTGGTGCTCAATCTGTGGGTCACAACCCCAGCGGGGGTCGAACAACCAAAACACAGGGGGCGCCTAAAGCCATTGGAAAATGTTATTTATTTGGAATTACAGGTTTTGTTTTATTTTATTTTTTTTTCTTATTTCAAAACTTTTGTGTGTTTATTTATTTTTATGGCCAGCTCAGCCTGTCTTGAGGGTAGGGCTGGTGCAGCATGTGGTGCCAGGAATCAAACCGCGGTCCATGCAGCCACCTAAGCTTTCCTAAGCAGGCACTTTAGACCACTGAGCCATCCTGCTAGGCCCCTGGAACTACAGTTTTGAAGTAGTCACCAAAATTATTTTTTGGTTTGGTGTCACTGCAACATGAAGAACTGTGCTGCAGGGTCAAGGCATTAGAAAGGTTGAGAATCACTGGTCTATAAGCTCATAGTCTACTTTGGAGAATAGCCTGTGTGCAGTTGGAAGAATGTGTGTTCTGACGTTGGGGTGCTGTGACACATTTGTTTTGCAAATGACATTTTAGAATCTAAACAACAACTTTTCTACACACTGATGACTTTTATCTTCAATCTTATGTATGGACTATTTTATATGGAAGGATGAGATAAAGGCCTTTTAATGCATATTTCTAGTAACCAGTCTGCCTCAGATCAATAATTTACATATCTTTCTTCTGTGTCGTGGAGGAGATAACTAAGCCTTGCCATGATCATAGCTAAATGGAAGGGTTTCAGACCCTGTCCTCCTTATGTCTCTTTTATCATCAGAGCATGGTATCCGAGGAGACTGAGGAACAAGCACTCAGTTGATGTTAATTTCTACTAAAAGTGTTGATGAACTCATAGAACTAGACCAGAGAGATTACCAGAGGAAACATTTGGCATGTGGGTGTTTGACAATTTAGGGCATTTTTTGCTCTTTTACTCTCTGAAAGCCAGAATTCCTGCAGTTCACTGTGATGTTGAATAGTAATATTTTATTTTAGTTATTATGCTAGTACAATGTTCAGTATTATTTATTTATTATTTATTGTATTTTATATTTCAGGAGCATGAGTGAAAACTGCCCTATATTCTAAAACCTGAACGTATATATAGTGGAAGCTAAATTCCATGTTAGCTTTCAGAATAAAAATATTTCACTATACCAGCTTCACAACCAACTTTGGAAATAATAGGACAGGGCATATCTTGAGCTGTTCTTTTGAGTCATACTACTTTGAAGAAGTCCAATTCCCTAAGCATAAAGCCTGTGATTTGGTAGGAGAATATCTTGTTACCAAAATATAATAAAATACAATAGAATGATGAAAATACTTGAGGTCCAGGCCCTCTGCTATTTTCTAGTATTCTAAAATGTTTAAATAAGAAAAGAATCTGATAACTGCTACAATGGTGATAGAATTTCCCCCAGAGGAAAGGCATGGCTATCATTATGACAATAATAGGAGGAGCTGTGTACCGCAGTGTGGTTCAGTGGGAAATACATTTGGGGAGCCACAGAGTTAGATGCTACTGTGCCTAGCTGGTCTTTGGCTGTCTGTCTCCCTCTCCGTCTCTGTCTCCGTCTCCCTCTCCATCTCTGTCTCCGTCTCCCTCTCCCTCTTCCCCTCATTCTCCCTCTCCCTCTTTCTCTCCTTCTCTTTCTCTCTCTCTCCTTTACCTGGCTGATGTGCCTTAACAATTTGCTCCACACACACTATTGTGATGATGTCTTCCTTCCCTGGCACCTTGCAATGGGATCACTGGACCATGAACAACGATATAGAATGTCTAAAGACTGAGGCAAAATATATGTGTTGTCCTTAGTAATTAATCCTTTTAGGTATATCCTATTAAAAGAAATAGTATGTGTTAATTATGTTAAATTACTATGAATCTGTTCCTATATATTTCTAAACTGTAACAAAATTAAAATTTAGATATTAATATATTGACAATAAAAATTCAAATTTAGCATTAAACACTGCTCCATTGCTGACATTTTTTTTTTACTTAATCTCAAAATAATTGTTAGCCATTTGCCTTTCATCAACTAAATGTTACATTGTCTCAGTGACTCTTCTCTCGCTGCTGGGTCAAACACCCAACTCCCGAAATGAAGGAAAGAAAGGTTTCTTTAGCTCATAGTTACTGCAAGTTTCAGTCTATGCTCCACTGGCTCCAAGGCAGAGTGGCATCCAGTTCATAGGGCTGGATCTACAAAAATAGCAAAAGAGAGAGTGTATTTCTCTGTCTTTCTTATATTATATTCAGGCTTTCTACCTCAAGATATCTGCCTCAGGCCTAACCCATAATTCCAGCAGTACTCAGACTCATAATATCATCCTTGGATCATCCATAATCCCAGGGGATCAAGAGTAATCTCAAATTCTAGAAATTCCCGCCTCATGCCTACTTGAGGCTTTGGAGGGACAACTAGACACAAACCATAACATATGTGAACCTTTTTCCTAATTGTCCTGAAGAAAATGAAATGTTTAAAAATAGTTCCTACAATCATTTTTGATAATACAGACAATAATACCCAGAAAAGCTCTACTACTTGAAATTAAAAGTTGATGCTGGTAAGTTATGTCCTATGAGTAGTTCCAATTCTTCAAATTGGCATCCCCTGACACACACATATAGTTAGCTTTGCAGTGCCTAATACTTTTGTACTTTGTCACAAAAATGAGGATGATATTCATTTGCAAGCAAATTCTATGAATTGCACTGTTTTTTCTCCGTATAGCCTTAATTTAAATGAGAGATAGTTAATTTTGCTTTTGTGAGCAAAACTACTAGACAGTTTGCAGAACCACCTTTGTCCAGCCAACTTACTGTAAGCTTATTCTATCTGGAAATGGCACTAACACGGGAAGCCAGACCTTGAATTAGAACCCTGTTGGATCTCTATGAGGATAAAATTTGGCTTTAAACAGCAGACGGTTTTAAAATCATATAATGATTTAGAATTTGTCCCACTGTACTCTGTTTTTAAGTTTTTCACTGAAAGAAAAATCTACTCTGGGTCCCTTATTATATTAACCTATTTGGCTGGGTAGATCAAAGTCTTAAAAATAATAAGGCCAGGATTTTTGTGACTTTATATAATGATACAATTCTCCAACAGTTTCTGTGATTTCTGTTCCCACAGAGATTAGAACATTTTATTTTATATTTGACAATGTGCAAATTTAAAGGATTATATTGCTCCCATTATGGTACTTGGGATATGAGTTTTCTTAAAAAAGAAAATATGCCTATTGGGCTAAATCTTCCATAAATCCTGCCAATATTTGCAAAGATAAATAATTGGTAAGATAAAATATCTACAGTGATCATATTTTAATGATAAGATTCCCAGAATTAGTAACTACATTTTTCTTTATCACTGATTTTTTTCCCCTGCAAACAGACCATACAATTGAATCACCTCTCAGGGCTTTTTACTTCATTATTTTATCTTCTCTGTTTCTGTTCCTTTTATTAAAACAGCAGAGGTCTGTTTGGTGCCCTCCTGCATGGCACTGCTGCAGGGATTTAAACTCTAGAAAGTTCAGAGGAAACAAGAAATACAAGGAGAAGCCTTGGATTTATATAGATTCATTTGAAGAGCTCAAAGTCAGAGAAGCCATGCACGGCCAGGGTGAGGGTTATAAAGGGTAGAACATATGATCTCCGTGTTCTTGTCATCCTGTAATCCTTATAGGATTCCAAAGACACCCTACTGAAAATGTTAGGTACAGCACAAGTCAAAGTTTCAGCAAGAAAAAAGATTTCTACTCAGAATTTCTAAGTGTCTATAGAAAAGAAAATATTTATAGAAATAAGAGTAAGGATAATGGGAATAAGAGATACTGAGGCACTCGGGTACTAATATGCCATTCTTGAGTTTGTACCTCCAAAGTTACCAAGAGAGAACCTTGCTGGAACCCCTGTGAGTCGGAGTTTTGGGCAAAGAGACATCCAAGGGGTGCAACAGGGGAGAGGCAACGGAAGTGTTATCAGATACCTGCCTTCAGGGAGGAAGGCCTGTTGCTCCTCCTCCTTCCTTCTGATCTCAGTCAACTCCAGTCAGTTGACAGAACCAGAAGTTAACACAAAGGAATGTCTGATTGGTATAATGCGTGGAGGTGAGTGTTTAGGGCACAAAAAAAAAAAAGGTGGGGGGGGGGAATTGTGGGCATGAAAGGTACCAAAGGACAAAACAGAGCACTTTCCTCCATTTTTAAAAATCATCTATTTATTTATTTATTTAATTTTTTTAGTTTGCTATTTGCTTGTTCTTTTTCTATGATGCACATTAATTAAGAAAATAATTCAACAAGAAAATAGAAAAAATATATTGACTCGCAGTCGGCTGAAGTAAAGTGAGTCACAGGGCCACGAAAATGTATATATATATATATATTATTTGAGTTTCAATTTTTTTATTGTTTAAATTTAACAATGGTTATATTACATATTTTCATCATCAGATCAGTTTAGATTAATACATATAGGTATATAAGATAGATCAAACAATTAAACATTAACCTTTCTAAATCAACATTACTTTATTTTTTCTTTTCTTTTCCCCTTTCTTTTCTTTGAAAGTTGACATATTGCATAGTCCTTGAAAATGTATATTATTATCCACACCCATAACCAGGAGAGGGAGGCTTAAAGTAGGCAAATAACCAACTTAGCATGTGCTTCTGGAGTAAGATAGGAGCAAAAAACACAGCAAGAAAGAGCTTCCAGAGCACAGGTAGAAATGAAGAAGCCACGTTCTTTTTGAATTTTTCTTTCCTGTGTATTTTGTTCTTAGTTCTTACAACTTTCTACATTTAGTTTGCAATTTCTTCTAAAGCAGCCTGCTCCCTAGGCTGCAAAGGAGAGCAGGGTTACTGCTGTGCACAACACAGCTCTCTCAGTGCTAGGCTTCTCCAATCCTTTGCTCATTCTTCTGCATTCCAGGAGGGGCATCAGCCCTTCAACTTTACGAACCGTAGCCATGACTAAATCCTAGCTACAATTAGATGATTAAATAAATGGTCAAATCCAAGAACTAATCCTAATGCCTTAAATTATAAAAGCTAAATATAATAGATTCACTTCTCTGTAATCCTGTGTGGTCCTTAATATAAAAATTTTATGGTTGATTTCCATTGAAAAATACCTCAGATTTTCTGATATATGTTTGAAATTCATGTGAATTTCTCAAGGGTAAATACCTTTTCTCTGACCAAAATTTAAAATTAATGCTCTGGATCACATGGGACTTAAATTTTTCTTGAAATGTGATGCAGTGGGTAGTCAGGTTCTTGAATAAAACAGGATCTTCCTTGCGTACAGTTGGTGACTGAATAATTTAAAGATCACTTATTAAAGGCTGGTTTCCCCAAACAAGGAAACATAGAGTAGAAATATAAGAGCTCATCAACACTGGACATTGTGAATATCTAATATCTCATGACGTTGTTCCTCATCTACTCTGCAAGACAAGATTGAACTGCCTTAGAAGTTCTACAGCATGTAAATTTTGTTCTGATAGAACTAGCACAGAAAAATCCTCTCTGATTTGAAATAGCAAGTTGGAAAATCCATAAGCTGATAAAATAGCAATGTAAACTTTAAGTAAAGTAAAACTTAAAGTACTAAATTATAAGATGAAAAGTATTAGTTTTTAACGTCTACTTTAAAAAAAAAATTAGATTAGGCTAACATCAAAGCTTAAATACATCCAGTTAAACATTATAGAAAATATAGTGTATTTGGTCACTGAAATAATATTTTATTTTGAAGCTTTAACACAATGTAAACAATTTAAAAACGCAAGCAATTGTTTAGTGTTTCGTTGTAGCAACATTAGGGAGAAAAAAAGTGCATTTCCAAAGTGTAATCGTAAACAAAAGTCACCGTTCGGAAAAGAAAATTGTCGTACCCTAATCTAACCTTCTTCAAAAGAAAGCCTAGGTCTACGTATATATAAGAAAATTTCAGGGAGGGACACAGACCCTGAGAAATGAGAAAATGGAAGTACTACAGTAGGGTTTGTCATACTTTCATGTACAAAGCTCACTATCAAAAAATATTAAGTTTTAAAGTGATAGTTTTTTCTTTCTTTCTTTTTTTCTTTCTTTCTTTCTTTCTTTCTTTCTTTCTTTCTTTCTTTCTTTCTTTCTTTCTGTCTGTCTTTCTGTCTTCCTTCCTTTTGTTATTTTGGTGCACACCTTACAGAGTCTCACTACTTAGATAAGACTCAGGGATTCTCCTGTTTACAGCCTGTCAAGCTCTGGGATTATAGGCATGTCACACCAAGCCCTGTCTCAATGGCCATCTCAGTGTGCCGGGGGGCAGAGCTGGCACAGCAGGCCAGGAGATTCAACCCTGCCGCTATGCTCTGCATCAGCAGGCACTTTAGTCCACTGAGCAGTCCCTAAGTGACAGCTTCTTAAAAATTGAAAAACCAAATGCATTTTGGAACAATGCATGTGCGAGAAAAGAGATAAATAATTTATACATAGGCACCTTGATATTTTACTATCTCATTTGTCAAATCAAGTCACTTGTTTTCTGGAAGAAACTAGACTACTGCCAGGATTTTATTTATGCAAAGGTACAGATCATGGATGATGAAATTAGTAGTTGAAATCATCTTTTCTGTTTCTTTCTGTGTTTTTTTTGTTGTTGTTGTTCAGTATCAGGAACTGAAAAATGTTACTTTTGTTTGCTTCACTGTTTTTCAAGTTAATTTTTATATTTGAGAACATTACTGAATATTTTCAGTTTTAGACACAAATTCTCTAATTCTTCATCATAAAAAGGGATTTTTACCTTTCTGATAATGTGAATATTTATCAGTTAAGATAATAAACATCCTTAATATGCACTTTCATAGATATACTCACATAATTTTCTTACTTGTGTCTTCCAATATTTTTCTTTGCTGGTTCCTAAGCAAACAGGTTAAGTTATCTATCATTCCTTCCTAACCAGTTTTCCCTTGTACATCAATTGCTGGTCTCTTCATACTGAGTGCCAAGCTCAATTAATTCCCTTTACCATTGATTTTTAGGATCAATGATGAGTGGAGTAATAAAATGGCAGAATGCAATCCAGGCTAAGGCCAACTGAAACAGCCAAACTATCTTTTCACCCAAGCTCTGCACTGCTCCATCATATTACCAAGGGAAATTCTCAACTAGACCACAGATATAAATTAAAGCTGTGAAGAAGAAAAAATTTGAGAGTCTGAGGTATACAATTAATGGCAACTTCTGAATCTTTATGGAGTTTTGTTCTACTGCACAGTTTCTAGGGACTATAGCTGATCACATGACTTTATAGGTTGAAGATGATGCCATGCAGACCAGCCTCTAATAATTACTTACTGTGTTGCCTAATAGCTAATAGTATTCCAAGAAATGTATATCAAAGCATAAAAACTGCTGGCTTCATAACATGTAACCTTTCTCTAGCACAATACGATGTCATGTTTGATTCTCCTGTAAGACTTCTCCAATGACTATAAAGCATCCTTGGCCAGTATGTGTATTTCAATTAGCTTTGCTATATCAGTAGCTGAGAGCTGTGTTTTTCCACACTGTTCTGATTTCTTGCAGAGCTTCTGTGTCTCCCTTAGCAAAGCAAGGCTCAGATTTACTCATGACTTGAGTCCTACTAACCTCCAAAGCTAGTCTTCATTAAATGCAAGCTTCTTCACTGAATGCTGAGAGTCTTTAATCAATCCAAATGTAAAGGGTGAAAAATTCTGTTTTTCTTATAAAAAGCATTTTCCAGTGCAACTCAGACCTTGAATTTCTAATAACTTCATTGTTGTAAATGTATATGTAAATTTTTACTAAATTTATCTCCTAGCAAGTAAAGTAAAATAAAAAAGAATGTGTTTTATTTTCAGATCAATTAGGACAGGTGGCACTTCATGGGTCTTGTATCTAATTAGCATGTATGATCAATGTATTCTAGCAATGGAATGTCCAGTGTAGTATCAAAGTGAGCATAGTCCTTGAATACTAATTTTGGAAGGGAATAAAAGTAACATAGTTCTCAGACAAATAGTGTGCACCAATACCATTGCCGAATAACCATTAATTGCTCTGAGCTCTCTGCTGCTCTATCAATAGATCATTGTTCACTGCTCAATATTATATTTCTCTTTCCAAGTAAGCAGCATCATATTTGAGATAACAGTTGCAATTTGGTTTCAAGCTTTGATTAGTTTAAAAGCTGAGCAGCATCAATATTTGTATGTTTTATAGAGTCCTCACATAATTAAGTCTTCATGTAATTAAATAGGGGTAAGATAATAATGAAACCAGCAACCTTTCTCTCTTATATCCTTGCTAATCATTATAAATCTTCCTATCATTGCTTCTGATGTGCTATATCAGTGACTGAGGGAATTTCTTGATTTTTATGTGGTCTTTTCTATTATAATAAATCATAATCTACAGGTACAAACGACTATACTTTTAGATTTTATTAATATATCAGCTTAATTTATTAACTTTTTGTCCCAAGGGAAACAAGCATGCTTGTGTCAGTTTCAGCTCTGATTCAAATCAAAAATAAATCAGGTAAAAGCACTTCCTCCTGTTTTCTCATAGCTTCCAATGAATTCAGAGATCTATAATGACTGTTTTCAACTCTTTATGTTAATGTAAACAAGAATGAACTACCAAATATTTGTTTCAAAGCATGGGTATGTTATATATATATATATATATATATATACATATATATATATATATATAATTATTCTGTAAATATGTGTCTTTTTTAAATTTATAGGATTCTACCTTCAGAAACTTTGAGCTCTACTTCAGAAAGGGCACTATGACATTGTAAACTATAAACTTAGGGAAAGGATACGTGTTTCATGACTTTTTCTTATTTTTTAGAGCTTTATTGACATAAAACTGTTACTAATGTATGCAGTTTGGAGAGTCTAGAGATGTGTGAACCCTTGTGTTATCAACACTAGCTCATACTTCTAAAAGTATGCTTTTTGTTTAGTGTGTGTATGCACGTGTGAGTGTGAGCATGTGTGTGTGTGAGTTTGTGTACGTGTGGTTAACTTATATACTGTTTAAGGATTTAAGTCTCATATTTGAAGCTGCAATTTATTTAACTGTTTTCTTGGAAATCTATGTTGCATTTGATGATTATCATAAGATCCTGAGCATGAAATTATGATGAAAACATTCAATAGTTACTATTTACTTTACCGTAATTTTTACTACTTTCTCTGAATGTTAAGCTATGCCACTTGGTTTTCTGCCTTACTATAATCCTAAATGTGTAGATTATGGAACCTTGGCCTTATCTTCTCATTGAAAACTCCACCATGCTGAGAGCAACCAACATAGAGACTGTCGGAGATGTTGAGGTTCCTCATCTGTGGCCTCCATCCTCCTTTAATGAGTCTTTTTCTCCTTTGGAAACTCTAAGTATACATAGTACAGCAGCACAGCATCTGTTCTCACATCATAACTCCCTTCTAGCATTTCCGTATCATTCAATTTTGATCCTTTCCCACCACTGAAACTCTCTTTACTCAGTTATTGAAGGCTCTCCCTGGGACCAACGGAGGCAACACAGTACACTACTAAAAAGTCAAAAAATAAAATAATTCATATTTTATAGCACTGGCTGGATTCATGGAAATAGATGTTGTCTGATGTGTGATATCCAAAGATTTTTGTGTGCAAGTATATTTTTAACTTCTAAAACTCTTTGCAAAGGAGTACTACTGAAATGAGCCTGAAATGGAAATGTGTTTACATCATGAGAATAGATAGCAAGTTGAGTTTTATTGATTGGATTCCAGGAAACAAATTCAGTTGAGGCCCAGTCAGCTGTATGAGGACACAGTAGAAATGTCTGATGAAATATGCTCGTAGGAAAGAACAGAAAAATAAAGTTTTTATATCAAAGCCTCATCCAAGGAAGCACAGTTCCAAGACAACTTTCCTCAGATTCAAATTGTTCTTAAGAAAATAAAAGAAATGATTACATAAAGTAGCAGAAGGAAATTATGGCTGTAAATATGAGTATCCAAATACTAATGGCTTGTAAATGTAATCCAGAATAATAGGAATAATATCGCTGTACTTGGCATATTCTTAAGAATGAAAATCTAAAGATTTCTTAATCCTCAAACAAAATTGCCAAATGTAGGGCAGACTAACATAATTTGCCAAGTCTACAAAGTTAGAATCTAATAGAACTATTTTTGCCTCTTATTTTCAAATGTAAATTTGTTTGTTTGTTTGTTTGTTTGTTTGAAATAAAATTAGATGAAAATTTGTTTGCTTTTTGTTGGTACCAGAGATCAAACGTAGGATCTTGAGCTTATCAGGTAGGTGCCTTTGTCAATGAGCTGTTTCCCTGGTCCTAAATGAAATTTTTATAAAATAATCAAGTGACTAAGTTATGCTATGTATCTATTATTCTAATAATTATTTTCATATTTATAGAGGCATATTTTACTAATATATTTTTAAAACTTCCATATAAGTTTCACTTTTTGCCGGGCGTGGTGGCTCATGCCTGTAATCCCAGCACTTGGGAGGCTGAGGCAGGAGGATCGCTGCGAGTTCGAGACCAGCCTGGGCTACAAAAGTGAGCTCAAAGCCAGCCTGAACTGCACAGTGAAACCCTGTCTCAAAAAGGCAAAAAAACAAAAACAAACAAACATATAAGTTTCACTTTTAACATTTTCTAGGATCTGTGTAAAAACACAGATTTACAAATGTATAATAATATAAACATTTTAACAGATCTTAGATGGAATGTTTAACATGCTTACATAAGCTTTTGATACTATTTTATTTTATTTTATTTTATTTTATTTTATTTTATTTTATTTTATTTTTGTCTTTTTGAGACAGGGTCTCGCTCTGCAGTTCAGGCTGGCCTGGAGCTCACTTGTGTAGCCCAGGCTGGTCTCGAGCTCACACTGATCCTCCTGCGTCAGCCTCCCAACTGCTGGGACTACAGGTGTGCACCATCACGTCCAGCTGATACTATTTTATTATTTCCAAGAATTTTAAGGAAATATAATGTGGGGGCAACTTGGCAACATCATGAAATTTTTATGAACCTTAATGAAAGATAAACAAATGATATTCTAAAATTTAGATAGCAATATGGCTACTTTAAAATTTTGTAACTTAAAGGTATGTTTTGAGGAAAATGAGGATCGCATGTATAACTCTAAAGTACAATTGAAAAAATATATGTCAGGTTTTGTCTGATGTTAGCATTGGTAAAATGTACGGTTTCTTAGATCCTGTTAATAGAAACAGTTCTGAGCTAAAATTGGATTCTGAATGCTTTAATGCTTTAATTTTTAATCCTATTTAATATTAAGTATATTATCTAACCACAGTATTTTAGGTTAATATAATACATATACCTAGAAAATAAACATTCTAACTGATGAACCCAATGTCAGAGATGAAGACTTTTGGGAAACTTATTCTATCACCTAACTTTGCACCTTGGCATGCCATCTAATCTCTTATTTCTTCAGTCACAATTTTCTTTTTTTTTTTTCTTTTTAAAATTATTTTATTTTTTATGTTATGGCCGGCTCAGCCTGCTCCAGGGGAGGCGCTGGCGCAGCATGTGGTGCTGGGGATTAAACCTCGGTCCTTGTAGTTGCCTAAGCTTGCTTAAGGAGATGCTTTACACCGCTGAGCTATCTCACCAGCCCCACAATTTTCTTTTAAATACAACTACACCAATGTTTTAGCACCAACAGCCATATTTCCACTTCTATTAGTTTTCTGGGCATTTAAAAACTATTTTTATTAACCTCTAATTCGTCTTGCCTATTTTAAATCCCTGGCCACTATTTTTTTAAATTGTTGATCATTCTAATTAAGAGGTCTTAGCAATGATTTTATTATTTTAATCCCTTAACATTTTATTCTTATTTTCAGCTGTGCCTGCCTTCTTTCATTTGTTGTATGAGGAATTGCTCAGTGAAAGACAGAGTGTAACATTGCAAAGACTTTTGGTCATGTTTTCAGGGAGAAATGGCAAGAACGTGGTATGAATGACATGACATAGAGAAAGATGTGTCAGGAATAATGCCTGTGACTATCGCCTGACTAATTTGATAGGAAGCGCTTCTATCTAATAATATATAAAATAACTAGCAATTGATGAAGCTATAAGGGAAAAAATCAGAAATTTCAATTTTTGGAGAACGTACATTGGCAATGTAAACAATTTAATTGCAGGTCTATAAGAATCTTTGCCTTTCAATTGTATGTCTGACTACCTCATGGCTTAATTACTCCTAATTCTTTCAGAAAATTTCCAATATCTGAGATAATGAATTTCAAAGAAAGTAAATTTTCTGTAGGTTTCAGGCCATGGTATGTTAGCCTGTTGCTTTCGGTAAAGAAGTACATCTGGCAAGGCTAAGGGGCAGAGGAAACTGTTTACTCAAGATAGCAAAAAGCAATAAAAAGGAGAGTGGATGTTGTTGATCTCACAGCCCAATCTAGGGCACATGGTCTGTGATGCCTGTGCTTCCTTCCTCTAAATTCTACATGTGAAAGTCTCCACGATCTACCCATAGTGCCACAGCTCGCAATCAATACTCTAATACATGGCCTTTAGGAAGCAGTCAAGTTACAAACAGTGGCAAGTATCAGCCTTGTATCAAAAAACAAACATTCAATATTATTTGGATATGACATTTCCTTTACATGTAAAATTGCATGTAAATACCTTGCTGTGATTATACTATTGTTCTTTCCAGTAATTTAGTGATTATACAGACCTGCCATTGCTGTTTTGCCTAATTTATATCAATGTGACTTCAGTGAATTGTTAAATATTAAAACAAAAAAATAAGATGGGGGCATCATTATACTTGCCAACATTCCTTATCTTTCAGGCCCATCATATAATGAAAATAAATCAAAATAAGGTCAATCATTTAAGTGGACCACTTTTGTAAATTTTGAGACTAGATGCTTATCAAATAGATGTCACTTTTACTGGAGAGCAATACATTTCATTGGCCTTCGTTTTGGACATCTTACCGACATTTATTGAATGTTTAGCTATGTACCCTGTCATGCATGTATGACTTTTTCTTTATACTTGGCTGCCACTTTTCTATAAAGACTCTTGTAAACAGAAAACATCGACAGACATGTTTTAATGTCCTCATTCTGTCACCATTTCAGTTTTTATATGAGGCTTCTTTGATGATTTCTGTTATATATAACCTAGAGAAAACTTTTTTGTGTATATACCTTTCTTTATTTGTGATTGTTCTTTTCATGTTTTGAGATGTCACTCATGTTTTGGATATTTTTTAAACATTTGTACCTATTAAAACCATTTTTAATGATGGATGAATTAATGTATTTTGAGATTTCAAATTCTTAATTAGTTCTACAAAGAGAAATAACACAAATATCAACAATGATATATATATATATATATATATATATATATATATATATATTAGTTCATGTGTTTTATATGGAGGTTAGGTGATTTTAGTTGGTTTACTATCTCATAAAGTTAATGTGGAACAGACATGAAAATTAACTGTTTTATAAATAATCAACTAGTCATTGATAATAATAGAAGACACAGTGGGCCATCTCTAGGTGAGATTAGCTTCAAATATTGAAAAGTATTTAAAACAAGGCTCAGAACATAGCAATTAGTAAGTATACATTAAACATTAAGCCTCATTTTATCATGTTTTTCTGAGAAATACCAGATACATTAACATCAATAACAAATTTAGAATCGCAATATATCATGCTTATTACTAATAATTGTTTCATAAAAGAATGTTAGGAATTCAAGGACATAAGGGACATTCACAGAATGAAAGTACTTATGATTTCATTAAAGATATGAAACGATTATGTATCACAAATGATTTGTGAAAAAACTGATATTGCATGATGTTCCTCACTCAGGTATCTTAAAGATTCTAATCTATCACCAGGTCATGCTTGAATACCGCTCATCTTGATCTTGTAAATGTCTATTGTTATTAATGTCTTATTAGTTATTTTTATACTGAAGATAAAACAAAAAATTATAAAGTAAAAAAAGATTTAAAAATTTAAAGTTTATTGAAAACAAACATTAATACTCACTTATTAGTACAATCTTGCATAACTGTATCTGTTAATCTGAACAACAGATTTGATGATAAAAATATATAATAGAACAACCATTGATAATTAGCTATTCTTGTTTAGAAGATCTGTAACATATTTATTGTTATGTTTTTTTTGTTATTACTTTTTGTTTTTAAAAATTTACTGATTATACTAAAACTTTCTATTCATGACCCAGCAAGATAGCTCAACAGACTAAGACCAGGAACTATGGTTCAATTCCAGGCACCACAGGTTGTGCCAGCCCCACCTTTGGACATGCTGAGCCAGTTATGAATAACAGATGTTTTGATGCACATCTGTAATCCCTGCACTAGGGAGGAAAATCACTAGAGACAGGAAAATCACTACCAGTCTGAGCTGCATAAGACCCTGTACCAAACACAAACACACAGACACAGACACAGACACAGACACACACACACACACACACACACACACACACACACACATATATATATATATATATATATATATATATATATATATATATACTAATGTCAATCAGGCATGGTGGTGCATGCTTCATTTCCCAGAATGCTATGTGACTGAGGCAGGGGGCATGTGAATTTTGAGCTCAGGCTACAAAATTTTGTAACTTAGAAAGACTTTGTCTCAAAAATTAAAAAGAATAGGGATGTATCTCAGTACGAGTGGCCTCGAGTTCGATCCCAAGCATGAAACATGATTAAATTTCAGTACTGATTTTTTTCTTTTGAAAAGTTCTTCATCACAATGTGTACGTTTAACTATGTGTTTAAGATAATGGTTCACAGCCTTTTGTAGAATATCAGGACATGCTAAGATAATGTATATTTTTCATCATCTCCACAATATACTATGCAATAAAAAATCCCTTTGAGAAGAATTAATGGAAACATAGCGACATTATGAGTATAGGCATCTGTCTTTGTTTACATTCATCTCAGTTTAATGCAGAAAATTTCCAAGAAAGAATGTAGGGTGAAGACTGTGGATCTTTCAGTTTTGATTGCGTTGCACAGCACAAAGGAATGAAAAAGACGCCAAGCTTCTTGTGTGGCAGAGGCATGTCGCTAATGGACATATAAAGCAAACAGACTTGAAAGGAACTATTTTATTGCTTCATGCTGGAACATATGGATTTTTGTTCTCTTGTTATTGTTGTTTTTCTTGTTGTTGTTTAAATGATCATTAATTTGAAATGTCTGGACCTTAACCAAAATCTGGATTTGTACCAACACAGAACCTTGTCTCCAAACATCGAAATCTGCTTATTCTTATGCCAAGTGAAAGAAGTCAAACATGTTTGAAGAGTCTTGCAGAAGGCAGAGAACTGCAAATAAAGAGGAAATTGTTTGTCTTTGTCCCTTTATATTAAACACACAAAAATTTGAGCATGTTGAAGAACAAGAATCTTAAGATGATTTTGTTTTACTATGATTTTTATGTTTGTATATGATATACCTTATATCTTTAGTTAATATACTTCTTAATTTAGGCTACCTATTGAATGATGGCATTTTTCCATTATTAATATAGACAGATTCTTTATTTTGTTTTTGTTTTCGTGGTACCAGAAATTGAACTCAGGACCTTGCACTTGCCAAGGCAAGCACTTATTCCACTGCGCTATCTCCCTAGCCCACGAGGTGGATTCTTTAACTCAAAATTTGTATTTATATGGGAAGGCCTACATACAAATAAATATGTACTATAATATTATATGTAATATACATATTACATATATTGCAAAAATATGTATTTTTAATTTATCCTATTTTCTAGATGAATTGTCTAGGTCATTATTTATATTAGTTTCCAATATGCTTTTATTCATTTCAGAAATTAAAACCTGACTACTCTCAATTTTATATTAATAACATATAACTTCTTCTTTTACGTATTTTCATATTATCAACTTAAAAATATACCTGTAATTAATGGTAATAACAATATGTGTGGCCATTTTTGAATACTTACAATACAATTCAACCAATCCAAGATTCTTATGCTCAGATTTCATGCAAAAACATAATTTAGATAATTTTTCACATGTCAAAATAATATATGGATGTATTTTCATATTATCTTTATTATAGCCTTTCCCCAAACATATATTTCTTATCTAGCTATTCTTGGCCAAGAGGTAAGTTAAGGTAATTCTTGGTGTCTTCATTTCTGTGCCTGTGCAAGATTATTTAGTGAAAAGATAAGACTTTGCTAAAGCAACACAGTAGCATCAGCTTCATCTAGAGACTCTTAGTTGAATTAGTAAGTATTGAACATATGCATATAATTTCTTTATTTTATGTTTTTTAATTTTTAAAAATTTATTTCAGTGAGAAAGACAGTTTCAAAACAAGTTAGTAGAACAGTTACAATAATGAATACACTGCATATTGTTGTCTTAGTAGTTGTTGAGAGTACAAGACGCAGACACGATACTCATCTAAACACTATTAGTATGAATTTTTATTTTCATCCAACTAAGAGAAGGTAGGTGTGTATCTAACCTAACTATTTTGTATGTACAAATACAAAATAGTTCACTGCAAAATGGTCCTTCATTTATATCCCCCTTTTGGTTTTATTTTGTCAGAGATGGGTGTTCCATTGCCATTCAAATATTGTAGGTATGTGTCTTCAGCAAAATGTATATTTTAAGAAAATTGTGCAAACTTAATACTTTCAACATTAGGTCCTGTTAGACCTTTGATAATAGTTGAGATAAGAAGAAGAGAAATGAAAAAAGAAAGAAAGAAAGAAAGAAAGAAAGAAAGAAAGAAAGAAAGAAAGAAAGAAAGAAAGAAGAAAAAAAGAAAACTTTGCACATAATCCCAGGAACTCTGGAGTGTGAACAAAGAAGATTGCAGGTTTGAGGCTAACCAAGACAACTGACTGTGACCTTGTCTCAAAAGGCTGTAAGTGATTACCTGACACTTTGCACAATCTCTTCTTTCATGTGACATTAGAATTATGCCTTTTGACTATTAATGCAAACATATCATCTTGCCTTCAGTAAGAACCATATAGCAGATTAGTATATCACAGTTCTGGGTATGTTTGTTAATGATCGATAAGTAGGGACTCAAATTGCAAGGAAAAAATGTATCATGTATGTGGATGGAGCTTGCAAATAGACTTGTAGATTGAGGAGGAAGATGGAAGGAAGGAGAGAGAGATAGAGAGGGAGAGACAGAGACACAGAGAGGGACAGAGACAGAAACAGCAAGACAGAAATAGGGAACAGAGAGAGAATAGACAGAGATAGACAGAGAGAGAGAGAAGAGAGAGATTGAGACACAGAGACACAGAGAGAGAAACAGAGAGACAGAGGGAAACAAAGAGAGAGAGACAGACAGAGAGATGCAGAGACAGCGAGAAAGAGAAGAGTTACTGTCGATTTTAGAAGAGCTCTAAGATTTGCCATTGACTTTGGACATCAGTTGTTTTTCTTTTCATCCTTTCAGCATGAACACACTGGAGACTATTCTGAGATGCCAGGCCTTTGGCTTCATCTGGTATAGCGCCCGAATCCCACATTTTTCTAAAGTTTCCATTACTTTGGAAGTCATTGTGGATTATTTCATGCCCGGTCACTCAGGTGGTTAGTCTGAGCTCTTTTGCCTCTGATCATGTAAACCTCCCTAATAAAACTTGTTATATAATACTTACATTTTATATTAAATCTGTGCCTCTAGGAAATCCTAATGCATAGCTTTTATCTTTTCTTCAAATAAACACTGTACAGTATTCAAGGCTATTACCTTCTGAAAGAAGCCAACAACACTGCCTACATAGCAACATGCATAAAATGATACATTTAGTTTCTTTATTTCCCCCACTTTGTTAGAAAGAGATATAGTTCTTCATCAGTCCATCTTCCCTGACTTAGAATGATGTTTACAGCAGTCTAAGGTGTAGCACTTAATCAAGCTGAACTACAGTCAGACTCTTGCTAGGTATAGAACTTAAAGAATATAGTGAAAAATAAGTGCGTTGAATTTCTTTCAAGCTCCAGGCAGAAGTGTCCACAATACAAATGGGTGAAACTTCTTTTCTTTCATCTGCAGTCTTTATCTCCCTTTGCTGTAGTGGATTTGTAACAAGTAGTCAACTTACTACACCCAGCTGAATTAAACTAGCTTGGTGCTGAGTGTGGGAGGCCCATCTGAGGGTTGTTGCCAGCAGCATAAAGGCAGAAGAGGACAAGCTGCCAAAACGATGCTAGGGACGCTGTTTGGAGAAGCTGTTGGAGCTGTTGGAAGCTGCGAGTTCTCTCGCCCTGTTCTGCTGGAGGACCGTGTCATGCTGGCTTTCCCAGTGAACTTTGGAGAAGTTCTGGTCCTCATCTTGAGCACTGCTTCCTGGCTGTGGAGGGAAAGATGGTGTACTGCTAAGCCTCAGGGAGAATCTTGTTGCACTGGCTTTCCTGATGGAAACTCCGCTTTCCTCAGCTCTTCAACTCTGGAGGAGCTCAGGACCTCACTGCTACTGATGATGGCTGTGGTACTTTTAGGGGAGCTCCGGTGCTTACCTTGAGCACTGCTTGCTAGCTCCAATTCAGATCCCTCAGCCTGCTAGCACAGATCCTTCAGCCTGCTGGCATAGCCTTTCTAGTTTCCACCATTGACTTTTGGGCCTTTCCAGCATGTCTGTGAAGCAGACCTGTGTGAGACTTTGCTGTGGGCTCTAGGCCTCCAGTTGGTCTAGTGGGAAGCATTGTTGCAAACTCTAGGTTTTGTGTTGGACTTATGCAAGATATCAGTATCCACGCCCTTACCTGGAGTTTTTAGTATTTAGTGTGTGGATAGATTACCTGCACTTATATATGATTCTTGACTGATTCCTTATAAACTTGTATTATCAAATGAGTCCTATATTACATTGTTCATCTTGGAAAAGCCTCAAATGATGACATTTGCTCTTTGCTAACTAACTGCCTTTTGAGTGACTTGTTAACAGCAGTTTAAAGAAAGAAAAAAATAAGTGTAATAACATAAATTGTGTTGTTCAACCTCAAATTTTGTAGTGCATTTTATATAAGTTATTTGAAAGCCTTCAACTCTATACACTACCACCCAAATTACACGATACTTTATTTCTCGTAAAGATACACAAATTCTGTCCTTGCTACAACTGTGGCAATGCTGCATAAAATTGTCTACAGTGTTCTTATTGGAGCAACCATGCTATCAACACTCTGTACCCTTCGCTCTTGGAAAGATGAGAAAATTTAAAGAACTATGGATGCCTAGAATTTCCCTTTTCTATCCATGCCATGCCCTTTTAATCACAAGTAACTGTCTGCCACAGTGGAGTGGAGTCACACGATAAAGCAAAAATGTAACAGCATTCTTTGGTCATTATTGTTTCTCAGAAAGACATTTATGTTTTGTATTTTAGAGCAAGTTCTGGTCCCGAAGCCAAGGGGTACCTCTCAGGCAGGCAGTGGTGCTCCGATTCAGCACAGGTGCTGTGTACACACTTGAAGCTTTCCTGAACTTCAGTGCGCTTTGAATTCTCCAGCATTCTGTGTTCATGAAATACTGAAAAGCTACATTTGAATGCATTAACAAAACATTGCAGACACATATATTGCATATATATCCGTTGCTTATGCTCTCTCATGTTCTGATTTCACAGAGGGTTTACTTATTAAAGCAGATAACGTTAGATAAGCATGTCTTAACAAAGTCAGCAGGTTACCCCTCAGGCTGAGGCCCTTTCCCTTTCATTCGATCTCAGTAAACAGAAATATTTGGTATTGTACTGAGGAAAGATATAATGCGGGAATGAAGGGAAATTGCACCTTTGGGCAAACATGGCCTGGTTCTGTATTTATTTCAACGTGTGTAAGAAAACTATAGCCAGTATATCAAATCTATATTTATACCTGTTCAGGATAGAGGAGGGGGAAGTGGGATGATTGATTTGAATACAATTATTCAAGAATAGCAAGGAGGGATAAAAGACAAACTCTGATAAGGTCAAAGGCAAATAAATGAGTGCTGTGGTTTGAGGTTTTGCAAAGTGCAATGATACATCCCAAGATACTTAATTATAAGATTATTTTATAATAGTCACTCAAGGAGTCACACAAAGTACATTAATCGCTCCACATACTAAAGACCGGCCGTAGAACTGCCCTGACCACCCATGGCTGTGTTAGCTCTGACTAGCATGCCAGGCACTGCTACAGCTTTATGTAATTCCACGCACATCTGTTACCCATGCTTCCTTTTCCTTCACCATATTTGCTACATTTTTATTTTTCTCTTCCAGCTCATAATTGCATGAAAGATTATGCTTGTCTGTAACCTGGGCAGAGAAAGGAAAAGAAAAGAAAAGAAAAGAAAAGAAAAGAAAAGAAAAGAAAAGAAAAGAAAAGAAAAGAAGAGGAAAGGAAGGAAAAAAAAGAGGCAGTGGCAACGCAATTCTATATGAAGATTTTCTATTTCCTCTATTTTTGTTATGTATGCTCCTCAATCCTCAGTTCTATCTAGTGTCATGGAAGTCCATTACTTTCTCTTTCTCAAAATGCAATGTTCTTATACTTTATGTCACTTCTAGCTAAAGAAAACAACTCATTGTTAAGCAGAAAAACAACAAAAGCACTTTGTTATGTTAACTGTGATCAATTACACATAGTTTTAGTACCTTTTGTGCTTGGATTCAGGGTAATGGTGCCATAACTGCTGCATCTCTGCTTCCTCTTTACATATAGCACGTGCTCATGCTTGACTTCTCAGGTAGATTAATATACTCAGGCCAAAATCTCACCTCTGATGTAACTCACGGCTTCCTGCTTCAAATGTATTGCTTAATTTCTTATCTGATTACACATTATCCCCTATGATTTTTAAATATATTTTATATTGCTAAATATGTGATTTTTACTACCCTTGTCATTATTCAAATATAAGGCTTATCAGAATACCAGCTCTTTTGCTTTGTTTTGTATTGTTTGGTTTGTTTTCATTATATGCGTCTGACAATTTTCTAAAGGCGAGAGTTAGAGAAGTGCAGAACCCCAAAAGGACAAATGGCCTTGCTTTTTTATTCTAGCAGCGTGTATGATTGATGATGCGTCCTCGCTGCGGAAACGTATGGTGATTTTTCTTTTTCACATTAGCAAATGAAGCAAACAAAAGTTCATGTTAAAAAGAAATCAGTCTGAATATCTTAAAGGAGAAATTTCAGAAGCACTCAGACTTTAACATTTTCTTTTTCAGTAGCACTGTGATGTTATCTAGCGTAAATTTACACAGTTTTCATTAGAACTCCTTTTACTGATTCTTTTTTGTTTACTCCAGTTGTCTGCAAGGACAAAAAAGTGAGTTGCATTCTGCTTTGACCTAAAATGAGTTTAGACAGTATATAATCAGAATTCTTATTGACACTCATTTCAAGATGTTTTTAATTAAAATGTAGGCTAGGCACTGTTTAAAACACAACGAAGTTGTAATCTTTGTTAGAACCTATTAAAATGAACAAAAGCAGACATAGGAAACCCCACAGCTTTGGCTTTACTTCACCAATATTTCTATCCTTTCAGTGAATATTGCTCTGTGATGACTACATTCAAATCTGAAATGATTATTGCAGTTATTTACTTACTAACTATATTGTTTCATTAAGGAAATATTAAAAATGTATAATGACAATTTCTAACCAGGATTGGCACCAACCTTAAAAAAGCTTTGTATGGGGCCAGTTCAGTGGTCTAAAGCACCTGCTTAGGAAAGCTTAGGCAACTGCAGGGATCGAGGTTCGATCACTGTCACCACATAATGTGCCAGCTCCACCTCAAGCTAAGGCTGAGCTGACCCTTAAAAACAAAAATAAAACAAAAAACACGTTAGTAGGACAGTGCTGTATGTTTCATTGAACAACACTGGTAGATCCACTCTTTAAGAAATAAAACATACGAGGTTAGGTGTTACAGATTGATTTTAGGAAAAAGGTGAGGCTTGTAGAGTTCATTTGTTTATCATTAAAAAAATATATTTGGTACAGGGTTTCACTATGAAGCTTGAACTCATAGTGATACTCCTGCTGTTTTCACCCTCCTCGCTGCTGATTACAGGTGTGCTCCAACTTGCCCAGTCTCTGTGATCCACTCCCGCACCCGTGGGTGAGGCCCTCCTGGCAGGTAGAGCCAGGAATAAAACTCTCGTGCCTGTGTTTGCCAAAACAGGCACTTAATCCACTGAGCTATCTAGCTGACCCTTTGGAATACTGTTTCATCTAGCATGTGTACTACTTTTTTATTTTTCTAAAATGAGAATGATTTATTAAGAGAAGGAGGCTTTTGTCTAGAGAAGGGCCCAGGATCATATTACATATTTCTATGTACTTCACAAAGCACATGTAAATGATATAGTGGAAAATAATCGTATTCATATTACTATGATTATTTCTTGCAGTGGTTACTCAGATTAACCTTATTAGTGCAGCGTTTTATGTGAGAATACATTGAAATATATTTAAGTAAGAGGAACGTTTCTCAATAAATGTTAATATTTTCTGAAGGACTCCAAGAGCTATTGGAGTTGTTTCTTGTTTAGTAACAAAGAAATCTGGCATGGCATGAAGAAATATATGGTATATCATGTCTTTTTATACAATGACATCTATTACTTATTTGTTTTCAGCTAATAAAATTTGGTATCATTTTACATATCATGTATTTCTATATATTTATTTTAATTGGATTTGGTCACAAGGCAGTGAATAAAATCTCATGATTGTTTTGCTAGAGCTCATACATGAGGACTTATTTGGAATACAAATGTACAATTGTTTTTTTTTATAAGCTCATAATCCATTAAATGTACAGTTGATAACCTAGTTCTCACCTATTTCATGAGCAGATTCAAATTACATAGAGAAAGGTATATTTTTATGAGGACAGAGCTTGGTAAATATATAATCATAGGTACTCAGAGAAATTTTCTATACTAGATTGAACTTGTTTAGTAATCATATAACTGCCGAGTAAATGGCAGTTATGTGTGTCAGAATTCTTAATTGAAGGAGTCCAATTTAATTTGGCCATATACATACAAGGAAAATTGTCAGCATGCACAACTTTCACTATGTTTATATTTCACATGCATTTCAATTTATATAAATGCATATATTTTAATTTATAAATATAAAACATGAATCTAGTTTCAATAGTGAAACAAAAACTAATTCATTTTATTGCATTTAAGAAGTTCTGAGTCAGAAGCTCAAGAGTAGTTACCTTTTACTTTCGCCTGTATTAGGCATTGTGTGAAACAAATTCCTAAAAATAATTCCTTATTTTTCTCAAACCATTTAAATTGTAACACTGGCTGTGGTAACTGCTAATTCTAACAGATCAATCCATAGTGCTCTACTGTCCTGTAGACATAATGCTCCTCTTTGTCCTGTATTGATTCAAAATGCTTAACTTCCATAGGAATTGTAACTCTGGCAAAAAAAAAAAAAAAAAAAAGTCATACTTTGCAGTGTCTGACTTACTAAAGGCATTAAACATTAGAGATGACTATCTTTTCTTTTAATGGCAGTAAACAACAGAACAGAGTTATTTATTTATTTTTCTTGCAACTCTCAAAGACCAGAGCACTGGCCAACACACGAATAGGCAGACGTGCAGGTTAGCACCTCTCTTCCTGTGGACCCTTCATTTCCACCAGAACTCAGCACCCGCGCACAGCAGTCCCAAATGACCCACAGACTTACCAGCATGAGCCCAGAAAGGACCTCTTGGCCTGCAGCTCCTGCACTTCTAGCAGAACTTAGCCTCTGCCAACAGGAACCCCCACTTACCAACAGACTGACTTGGGGGTGTACAGATAGGAGCTCTCAGCCTGTGGATCCCTGCACTTCCAGCAGAACTCAGCCCCGATGTTCAGTAGCCTGGACCGACCAGAAGACCAACAAGTGGGTGTGCAGTAGGACGTCTTGTCTTGTGGCCCCCTATACTTCCAGCAGAACTTAGCCCCCACCCTAAGCAGCCTGAATGGACAGACGGACCAGTGAGTGTGCAGGTAGGACCTCTTTGCCTTCTCCTCCTGCACTGCCACCAGAACTCCAACCCATCCACAGATCATGACTGGCAGGCACATAGGCAGGGACACTAAGCCCGCACCCTTGCACCACGAGAACTTGTAGCTCACACAGAACCCAGTTCTGGCATCTACTGTGGAGCTCCACAGCAAAATTCCCTGCAGAGACCCTACCAGATATCCCAGGAGTTGAGTATCTTGCCAGAGGAGCACAATGGGCTCTCCTCCAAAAACTGCAGCTGGAAGAAGCTGAGCACAGCAGCCAGAAACAGCCGGGCACATCTGGAGGTGGAAGACAAGGATGAGGAGGGTGAGGAGGAGGAAGAGGAGAAGGAAGAGGAAGACAGTGGGAATCATGCAGCCAAAATCTCAGAATTAATAGCATTTGAAGTAAATGAAAAAATGCAGAAGCATATAGAGGAACTCAGACTGGAGGTAACCTCTGACCAAAAAAAAAAAAAAAAAAAAAAGACATATCTAAATTAATAGCATCTGAAGTAAAGAAAAAACTGCAGAAAGATAGGGAGGGAATGAGAGCAGAAATAAGCTCTAAAATAAGGACAACTATAATGAAAGATATAATAAATGCCTCTAAAGAAGACATTGATAAGAGCTCAGGAGACAGCTCTGTGGCACAAGTGCCCACCAAGCAAATGCAAGGTTGTGAGTTCGAACCCTAGTCCCGCAATAAATAAATAAATAAATAAATAAGACATTGATAAAAAATTAGAGAATAGAAAAATGGTGAAATCCTTGAATAAGTAATATAGGAAAGAAATAGTTTGCACACAGCAGTTTCACAAAGATATACAAGAAAATAAAATCTCAGTCACAAGCTGGCAACACCATATCCACGAAAGTGAAAATAGAATTTCAGATCTTGAAGACACAGTCACAGCTAGTGAAAATTTAAGAAAGGATCTCTTAAAGACAACCAGGATTCAGGAAAAAAAAATTTCAACATCTGCAAGACGATGCAAAAATGACCAATGTGAGATTAATAGGAATTGATGAGAAAGAAGGAGTCAATACAAATGATATAAAAAGAATATGGGCAGAAGTAATATCAGAAAACTTCCAAAATATGAAAACAAGTCGAGCATTCAGTAACTGAAGCATACAGAACTCTAAATAACATCAAGCTGACTAAAAATACACTCAGGCTTATAATAGTCAAGATTCCATAAATCCAGCAAAAGCATAATATGCTAAAAGCTGCTAGAGAAAAGAAAGATAATATTTAAAGGAAAATCCATCAAAATAGCTGCATATTTATGTTTACAAGCCTTGAAGCTGAGAAAAGCATGGAGAAGAGTCCTTCAAGTCCTCCATGAAAACAAATTCCAGCCCAAACTGCTATACCCAGCAAAACTCTCTTTCAAGTATGGGGAAGAAGTGAAATACTTCAATGAAGGAATAACTAAACAATTTCATGATGTTGAAGCCAACGCTACACAAAATAATAAAAAAAAAACATTTAGAGCAGGACAAAAATGACCTGAACTATACAAATGACACTACAAAGAACTCACCAAACAGGGAAACCAATTAAACAGGAGAAAAAGGAGTAAATAGTAAGTAAAAGACATGTCAGGTATTTATTTTGTCAAGTCAATGCATTTCAGTTATAACCAACGTAAATCGGCTCAATGCTCCAACTAAAAGAAATAGACTAGCAAAGTGGATAAGGAAGTGAAATCCAACAATATGCTGTATACAAGAAACATACTTAACTCATAAAGAAACTCATAGGATAAAAGTTAAAGGATGGAAAACAATACTACATACCCCAGGATCTAATAATAATAATAATAATAATAATAAAATAATAATAATAATAATAATAATAATAATAATAATAATAATAATAATAAAGCGGGGCTAGCAATCCTGTTTGCAGACAGTCTAAACTTCAAACCAAGATTGATCAAACAAAATAAAGAAGGCCACTGCATACTGTTTAGGGGAAAAATTCAAGAGGAAGAAGTAACATTCATAAATATGGATGCACCCAACATGGGAGCACCAAGTTATATAAGACAGATCTTAATGAACATGAAAAATCTAATGTCCAATACCACAATCTTAACAGGAGAAATTAGTATCACTTTATCCCAGAAAGATAGGTCAAGCAGTCAAAAAATTAGCAAAGAAAGAGCAAAATTGAACTAGATCTTGGAACAACTGGAATTAGTGGACATATACATAGTGTCCCACCCAAATATTTCCGAATATACATTTTTTTCAGTTTTACATGAGCATTTTCCAAAATAGACCACATACTAGTACTTAGATTATGCTTAATTATATGCAAGGAAGCAAACTATTCCATACATATTATCTCACCACAGTTCAGTAAAACTGGAAATAAATGACAAAAGAAACCACAAGAACCCCAGAAATACACGGAAATTAAACAACACCCCTCTCAGCAACCAATGGGTTACAGATGAAATTAAATAAGAAATTAAACCAATATTTACAATTTAATGAAAACTGAAGCAGAACCTAGTGGAATTTATAGGATATACTAAAAGCAGTTCTTAGAGGAAAATTTATATCTCTGAACTCATACATTAAGAAAACATAACAAGAATAAATAAATACTCTCATGCAGCATTTAAGCCAAGTAGAAAAGGAAGAGCAAATGAAACCCAAAGCCCAAAGATGGGAGAAAGTTATAAAGATTAGAACAGAAATTAATTCAAAGGAGGCCAAAAAAATACAAAGAATTGATGAATCAAAAAGCTGTTTATTTAAAAGGTTAAATAAAAGGATAAGTCCTCAGCTAACCTCATCAAAAAGAGGAAAGAAACAACTGAAATTCAAGCAATAAGGAACGAAAAGGGTGAAATTACTACAGACCGAACAGAGATACAGAGGATCATTAATCACTTCTTTGAGAAGCTATACTCTCACAGAATTGAAGACACAGATGAAATGGAGGAGTTCCTAGAAAGTTACAAATTACTAAAACTGAATCAGGAAGACTTAAGATTTCTCAACAACAAAATGACAGTCAATAAAATACAAAATATAATAAAAAGCCTACTGATAAGCAAACGTCCATGGACTGATGGAATCACCACTGAATTCTATAAGGAATTTACAGAAGACATAATCCCAATATTTCTCAAACTCCTCAATGAATTTGCAAAGGAAATGATCCTCCCAAAATCATTCTTAGAGGCAAGTATTACGCTGATACCAAAAACAGCAAGAGATGCAACTAGAAAAGAGAACTACAGGCCATTTTTTCTCATGAACATTGATACAAATATCCTCAGCAAAATCCTTGCCAATAGAATACAGCAAATCATCAAGAAGATTATATACCATGACCAGGTATGATTCATTTCAGGGATACAAGCAAGGATCAATATATGCAAACCTATAAATGTGATAAACTATACCAATTGAGCCAATGCAAAAAATCACATGATCATCTTAATTGATGCAGAAAAGACTTTTGCCAAAGTTCCAACATTCATTCATGTTTGAAGTCCTGCAGAAAGTTAGAATAGAGGACCCCTACCTCAATCTGATAAAAGCCATCTGTGACAATCCAAAGGCTCACATAATTGTAAATGGGGAAAAGCTGAAGTCTTTTACTCTCAGATCTGGTACAAGACAAGGATATCCTCTATTGCCACTCCTACTCAATATAGTTTTGTAATCATTTCTATAGCTAGACAAGTGAGAAAAATAAAAGGAATAAGAATAGGTAAAGTAGAAGTTAAATAATCATTATTTGCAGATGACCTGATAATCTACTTGGAAGACCCAAAAAACTCCACCAAGAAGCTACTAGAATTAATATGCAAATTCAGCAGCATATCAGGATGTAAATTCAACACACAGAAGTCAGTAGCATACCACTACACAGATAACAAACACACTGAGAAATTAGGGGAACAATACTTTTTTCAGTAGAACTGAAAAAGTGAAATAATTAGGAATGAATCTAACTAAAGAAGTAAAACATCTATTCACTGAAAACTACAAGACTCTGAAAAAAGAGATCCTGGAGGATTTTATTTTATTTTATTTATTTATTTATTTATTTATTTATTTATTTATTTATTTATTTTGTCTTTTTGAGACAGGGTCTCAGTATGCAGTTCAGGCTGGCCTTGAGCTCACTTTTGTAGCCCAGGCTGGTCTCGAACTCACACCGATCCTCCTGCCTCAGCCTCCCGAGTGCTGGGATTACAGGCATGCGCCACCACGCCCGGCTGCTGGAGGATTTTAGAAAATGGAAATATATTTCCTGCTGCTGGATTGGAAGAACCAACATAGTGAAGATAGCAATACTCCCTAAATTGTTATATAGATTTACTGCAATTCCTATCAAAATACCATCAACATACATCATAGAGCTGGAGAAATCACTTCTAAAATTTATTTGGAAATAGAAAAGACCTACAATTGCAAAGATATTCTTGGACAATAAAGATAATGTAGGAGGTGTTACAATTCCTGTTCTAAAGTTATGCTACAGAGCTACAGTGATAAAATCAGCATAGTTTTGGCAAAAAACAAAAATAGACCTGAGGATCAATGGATCAGATTAAAAGATGCAAAAGAAAATATAAACTTATACAGCCACCTTGCCTTTGATAAAGGGGCCAAACATGTTTATTGGAAGAATGATATCCTCTTTAACAAATGGTGCTGGAAAAACTGGCTTTCCACATGCTGACAACTAAAACTTGAACCAGGCCTGTCACCATGCACTAAACTAAAGTCCAAATGGATTAAAGTTCCAAATATTAAAAGAAAAACACCAAATCTTCTAGAAGAGAGAGTGGGAAGAAATCTTGAAGACATCAGGGTAAGCAAAGACTTCATGGACAAAAATCAAAATACACGTTTAACTCTTGAAAGAATCAATAAATGGGACCTCTACTTGCTGAGACGTTTTTGCACCTCAAAAGAAATTACTAACAGAGTTAAAAGACAACCCACTAATTTTGAAAAAAAAATATTAAATAATAAGTATCTGGACAATGGTCCTCTATCTAGAATTTATAAAGAACTAAAAAACATTAGGGTTCCAAAATTCAAAGACCTAGTCCAGAAATGGGCATCTGAGGTGAACACAACCTTCTCAGAGAAAGGAATTCAACAAGCCTATTAATACGTGAAGAAATGCTCCACTTCACTAGCCATTTATGAAATGCAAATTAAAATAACACTTAGATACCATCTCAAGCCAGAAAAAATGGTTACCATAAAGAAATCAACCAACAACAAATGTTTGAGAAGCTGTGGGGAAAAGGAGAACTTCTGCTGGTGAGAATGCTCCAGACTGGTTCATCCATTATGGAGAACTTTGGAGAGACTCCTTAAAAAACCAGATCTGAAAATCCCATTATGCCAGCTATATCCATACTGGGAATTTTCCCAAAAGAACTGAAAACTTCATATCATGGTTCTATCTGTGAACCTATGTTTATAGCCACCCGATTTGTAATAGAAAAATCTTGGAAATAACCAAAATGCCCATCTTCTGAAAAATGGTTAAAAAAGATGTGGTATTTTTATACAGTAAAATATTACTCAGCTATAAAGAATGATAAACTAGAAGACTTCATATATAAGTGGATATATGTTTAACCTCTACTTATAAGTGAAAGAAACCAGACCTACATGTGTAAATATCGTACAATCTCCCTAGTGTAAGAACTCAAGAGAAGAAAACAAAATGGAAAGGCATAACACAGCTGATGAAAAGCAAGGACTTAAGCATTTAACAAGGAAGTGACTGGAGACAGAAAGGATAGGAAGCATGGCAGGAGTAAAAACATGCACTTACATAGGATCAATTAGGTAATGGTCCTTACAATCACCAAAATATTTTTCACACTGAATATAGCAGTGGGTAACACAAATTATTTTTGGAATTCCTGTCACTCTTGTCTTTTAGATTTGAACTGGTTCTAATATAATTTTAGTTACTGCTATTCTCTCTCTCATGTAATTCATTGGTTTAGAAGTAAACAAAAAGGGTATTAAATGAGTGTAAGACACTAGAAATAATGTCATAGTTTGAACCGGCTACAATTGTGTATATATGTAGATTTCTAAATGTCTGTGTACAAACGTGTAACTGCTTTTATTATATTGTATAGGGGTTTATTCAAATATTAATGATTGATGGAAAATACCAATTATTTTATTAAGATGTCTAGATGTATTCTTTGGATAGCAGGTTCTATAAGCTATTACTGGTTATGAAATACTGGTAGTATATCTTTAGTAATTTCAAAGTTATCACAAACTGAAGAGAGTAGATCAATCTAATAAGAGCCCAGGATTGAGCTAATAGATGCAATTGTGAACACCTGTTAAGAAGCTGAGTGAAATATAAAAAATCAGCATGTCTACACACAGCTTCCTGGGTTCCCAAGTACATAAATGTCTTCCATTGGGCTGAATAGCTTTCAAAACATTGTAAAACCTTAATAGCATTTCATTTTTCTCAGTTGAAAAGTAGTGTAATAGTTCTTAGACAAGCCTTGTATAATTACTAGTTAAGGGGCCTGGCAGGATGGCTCAGTGATCTAAAGCGCCTGCTTAGGAAACCTTGGGTGGCTGCAGGGACCACGGTTCGATCCCCAGCACCAAATGCTGTGCCAGCCCTGCCCTGAGGGCAAGCTGAGTCAGTCATAAAAATAAATAAACAAACAAACAAAAGTTCTGAAACAAGAAAAAAACAAAATAAAAAATAAAAAAATAATTTAAAAACATTACTAGTTAAAATGTTAGAATACATATCACATGCAAGAACGACTGAACAGAAAAAGAATCCTCATGAAATTCGAACTGTGGTAAATTCACAATATAGTGTGCTTAACAACTTTCAAATTAATTGGTTTCTTAGAGAATAATCTACATTTCTCAGAGTTATGTGTAATCTTGTTAAAATACAAGTTGTAACAAAAGTGAGCTCATAGTGAGACCCTGTCTCAAAAAAGACAAAAAAAAAAAAAAGCTGTAAAACAGAGTACTGCCTATATAATACTCTGTTTTGTTAAGGAAGATGGAATTCAAATCTTATTATTTTTCCAAACAAGATTGTAGTGATGACAATTTACACACATATTCCTTACTTGCCTTTGATATTAACTATAAAAATTTATTTCAAGAGATTTTGTGTACCAATGACATATTTTTTACATATTTAAAGAAAGAGAGAGAGATTAGATGTGGAGAAAAGAAATGCTGAGAGGACATTTTTGGAACAAGTGGTGGAGCATTAGCAGACAAAATTTAACACCGTGGAAATCTTTCATTAAGATTTTTATAATATATATATTCATAATACACACACATATATATACATATATGATATGTGTATATATATATATAATTCCATGCTTAAATAATGAATTTTGTCAAGATATAACTACTAGTACAATATTAGTAGTAGTGATTATTAAAACTTCAAAGAAATAAGTAATGATGTGAATAGAAGCACTCATTTCAATAAATTCTGTCAAATAAAGCAATGAAAAAATTCAGATGGTAATCTATCTGAATCTTCTTTCTTTTTAGTCCTGCTGTTTATATTGCTAACAGGGCCTCAATAATCAAGAACACAAGTGAAGGGTAAATGTGTTTTTCTCTTAATGAAAGTAGGTGAGTATCTGAAGACTTTTCTTATAATTAGTTAATTATCATTAATGATGGTGGGAATAAATGTGAACTTTAACTTTATGGCTAGGTCACAACATATAGTCTTCTTTTTAGTACTGGGGATAGAACTCAGGACCTTATACTTGCCAGATGGTCACCTATGCCACTGAGCTATCTGACCAGTCCCTCAATATATATTTATTATATTAAGAAAATGACTTTTACTTCGTGTTAATACACATGCCATTTCTCAAGTGATTTCAAGCTTTACCACTTGGGAGTCACTTTTTATATTTTTGACTCGAGATATACTGTAAACATTATTAAGTAAAAATAAACCTTCACATTGTAGCCTAGGACAATTTCTTCTTTTTTTAAATAAATATGTGCCATTTATTAAGTCACTGTCTCTGAGGTGGGAATCTCCTATTTCATGCTCTGCTTGGTAATGCAGATGCCAGGGCTCTGTAGAGCGTATCTCTGCTTTGCAAATGAGAACCAACTATGTGTTGCAACAGAAGCCGCTTGAGAAAGGCTGCTGGGCTGACTTAAAGAGGAGGCAAGCACCTTTCTATTGGTGAGAGCTGATAATCGTTCCAGCTATTATCCTTGCATAACAAACCATCCCCCCAATAGCATCATAAACTAGCCATTTTTATAGATCATAAATCTACATCAGAAATTCAGAAGACAACACAGGCTTCATTAGAGGCTCTCTCAACAAATGCAGCCAGATTTTGGCTAGGATTTCAGTCAAGCCATCATTCCAGGACATGACTGGGCAGTCATCCCGAATGACTCACACCCACTGCTGACAGGAAGGTTTGCTCTCAACTATGAGCTCCATTGAACTACCTAGCACGGGATGAAGAAGGGTGTTTGTCACTGTGGCAGCCTTAGTCTAGACCCTTTTGTGTATGTGTATGGTGGGAGATAGTGAGGATTGAACGTAGCTCCTTCACATTGAACTACTGAGCCCGATCTTATTTTAGTTTCGTTTTTCTTTTCAGAGAAGGCCTTGTAAATTTCTTGTTCCAATCCATCCACTTCATCTTCCCACAGGGGTGAAAGTAGTGGCAAATAGCAAGAGTACACCTACTAAGTACCTCTGAAATGGCAAATGACTTTCAACAAACCATTTAGAAACTAGGGAAAAGGAGAATTTCGTTCCCTTCCTCAGAAATAAGTCAGCATCACTAATGAGGCCTAGGGTCTGTTCTGATTGGAAAAAAGAAAACAGTGGTTCCACATCTCTACAGAAGTATCCCAGGAGACTGGGTGCCAAGATCATGAGGTCCCTGGTTAGGCAAGAACAGAGACATAGGACTTGGTCGATTTGAACCTATAGTTTTTAGGCCTCCTCTGCAATGATCAACATTTTTATAATGCTAACATTTTGCTTCTCAGTTTGCTTTCAGTTTTCTTCTTAGATTTATATATACATTTAAATCACTTACATACAGCCGGCAAATAGCTCAGCAGATCCAAGAGCCTGCAAGCAGACGCAGGGGACAAGGTTCTCTCCCAGGGTCATGCTGGCCCCGCCCCTGGAGTGTGCTGAAACAGCAACTGAGACTGGGTGTGGTGGCCTGTGCCTATAATCCCAACTCTTAGGACACTGCGAGCAGGCAAATCACTGAGTCTGATTGAGTAGTGAGACCCTGAACACCCTGTAAAATACAAAAAATCCCCCTTCATTTACATAAAATTAACATCTAGATAAAACTGTTCATATTAATTTTTCTGTTAAAATAAACGTAATTTTTACCTTTTTCATTTTATATGATAGTAAACAGTAAATCTATATATAGAGACAATAGAAAATTGGCAAAGCTGATAATAACAAAAATAATATTTTTCAAACTGCTGTAGTAACACATCAATAGATCGATATTTTAAAGGGACAGCCGGGCGTGATGGCACACGCCTGTAATCCCAGCACTCTGGAGGCTGAGGCAGGAGGATTGGTTCGAGTTCAAGACCAGCCTGGGCTACAAAAGTGAGCTCAAGGCCAGCCTCAACTGCATAGCGAGACCCTGTCTCAAAAAGACAAAGAAATAAAATAAAAAAAAAGAAAAAGAATAAGATATTTTAAAGGAAACTTTACTTCATTTTGTATGATTTCTAGCATTTAGGCAAGTGTATAAAGCGCCAAGGAAGATTTGGTGCTACAGCTACTTCGCACTAAAGTTTAATATGAAATACTATGATAGCTAAAATATCAACTCATCTTTGAATGTTAATACCAATCCATTAACTTCATTAATTCATTGCAAGATGTTTTGTGGCAATAATTTATCCAGATGAAAATTTTCACTATGATTGCCTACTTTTCTATAACGTTTTTGGAATGCAGGATACACATTCTAGATAGGATATAGAATGTATATATTGTACACATATAAAATGTATAGCATGTATATAATTTAAATATACAGGAGGTTGAGGAGAGAGCTCTGTAGAATAAGTGCTTGCTTGGCAAGCACAGGGACCTGAGTGCAATCCCTGGTTCCAGCAAAGAAATATAATAGATCAATAAATAAATAAACATATTGTGAAAATACCATGAAACATACACTTTATTATACAGAAAAACTTATTGTTACCTTTGTAAAACAGTTAGGACTGTATTGATTTTCTTCAAATTTTGTTTGAAAATGAAATTTCTTATGGTTCATCTGCTTTCTTAATTGAGGTTTCTCTCATTCCTTGAATTACGCCAAATAACAATCTTTTCCAAACCTATGCTAGTAGGAACATCTGCCTCAATTCAGACATCTCTTTTTTTTAATTTTTGTTAATCTATTTCTTTCAGAGTTAAGTACTTTTAGTACATATTTTATGTTGAGTAAATTTTTCTTGTTTATTTAAATTGATCTTCAATTTGACATGTTCCCTCACTAAAAACATCACAATATCACATAATTTTAGAAAATTATATGAACAATTTATTTTTCTTTTCTCTATCATAATGAGATAACTAATTAACATAATTAACATATGTTGAGTGGAAAAAAGTTATGTATCCTAGCAACTATGCAAATTACAGGAAACTAAAACCAAAACACAAGAAGCTAAAGGCCAAACTACAAACATCCTGTTTCTTTATTTTAGGTACTCCACAAGACTGGGTAAGTTCCTTTACCTGAACACCTTTCAGTTTACACAAATTCAAAATTGTAACTGTCATTAGAAAATAATGTTTATTAATATATTTAAATATTAGAAATGTTTGGCCATAGAAAGGCTTATAAATGTAATAACTCTAATTATATTTCATACAAAAAAATTTACTTCTGAGAAATAGTGCATTCCTCTGCTTGTTTCTGTGGTAAACACACTATTATGTAAGATTTTAATGTTTATTCAGAAATGTAACCCTAGTTGAACTGTGAGAACATTATAAAGGATACTTATAAATAACTTCTTTTAGAAAACTTTTGAAGAGGTATATATATTTCCTATTTCTAAGAAAAAAATAACAAAAATATGTGAGATGCAGTGGTACCTTGTATTCACCAAAATGTTAATAAATTTTATAAATATATATTAATAAATCAATTTAAACATTTTTGCTATGATAGCATACTGAATACCAAATAAAAATGAAGAGGGTTACTGATGGAAAGCAGTCAAATAGATTTATCATTAAAGATTTTTACTAAATGATTATTTACAATTGTACCAGTATTAAATATATTAGTTACAAACTGATAATATTTCATCATTGCTGCTCTTTTAAAGAGAGATCACAGCAAAATATTGCATGCATATAGAAATAGTTTTAGAAGTGTCTTGGCATTTACCTCAAAAATTTAATAATGTATCTGTAGATTAAAATATGTACTACTTTACTCACAGGTGAATCAGCAGGTAAGAAATACCAGTTAAATAACATAATTTAAGAAGAAAACCATGAACGATTGCTTTCTTGTAGCAACTCAGAGTATGAAAATGTAACTTTTGTATGGCAATCTTATTGCTACAATATGCTGCTATTTTTCACCACACCAACACGTGTGAAAAATGGCTTGTTTTGAATAGGGAAAAAGAAAGAAATGTACCGAAGAAGCCTATTTTTCATAATTTCATCAAATAAAGAGTCTCTCCCCTGGTATTTTATTTTATTTTTTATGATTCGAGAAATTCAGGTGATAAGTTAACAATTCAACTCCTAACAATGGCCTATGAACTAAACAAACAGCTTAACTCAATTTGACAACTGCACTAAGAAATGAGCTTATGATATAAGGTGCAATCTATATTCATTAAACAGCTTTATTCTATACTTAAAAAGCAAAAGAAAGTTTCGCATCAAATGATGATAAAGAAGATAGATTCTGAGTAAATCAATCCTCAGAGAAATAAGAAAAAGGGAGAACAGAAAATAGGAATATGTGTTATGTACATAGCTCAATTCCAAGTTGAAGGAAGCCCGCAAACATATACACACAAATTTTTTAAAATGAAAATTTTACAATATATTTTATATTTTAAAAATCTGTATCATTACTTAAGTTTTAGAACACTAATCGATTTCAATTGTCAAAAACTATTCTTGAAAAGCTGAGCTAATCCAGAAGCATCATTTAGTATCCAAACAAAATTTAGAAAGTCAGAGGTCAGGCACTGACTCCCAGGCACAGCCATGGCTGCTGCAGTCCCCCACATGCTGGTCACCAGCTGCTACTCTATGTTAGCCAAGGACTGGCTGGTCCAACATATCCTTGGAAGTGAGGATCTTTTTGTAGAAGCGACTTCCAACGATGTTCTGAGAATCTACCTCTGGACCATTGACAATAAATATTCAGCAGATATCAATCTATATGTGATGCCAAACAAATTCCTCATCATACCAGAGATTGTAGACTCTGTCCAGACATTTGTCATTTACTTTGATAGATCACAAATATCGGGTCTCCATATTGTCTCCTCATTGCTTCCCCTGGCAGAAACATGGATCTTAGGGGTGATGATATTGGCCTGTGACAGAGTACATGAAGAAGGTGTAAGCCAACAGAGTTCAGGAATGGTGTACTGAACATGGCTTTGAGCTGGTGGAGCTTAGCCCAGAGGAGTTGCTGGAACAGGATGATGGCTTCTCTGAATCTACGGGAGTAAAACGAGTCATACAAGCCTTCAATGCCAATATCTGGTCCAATGTAGTGATGAAGAATGATAGGAACCAAGGCTTCAGCCTTCTCAATTCAATGGCTGGGACAAACAACAGTCTTGGAACCACAGAGACCAGCCACTCAGAGCCCCCTTTGCCAGCAGCAGATAGCACAGTTAATCACAGACCATAGACACAGCAAATGCTTAGGGACACAGCATTGTGGATTCCAGGATAGATCTGGATGTTCAAGAATTAGCCACCCTTACCACTGGAGAAGGAGGTCTGAAAAAATTTAAAAGGTTATTTTCAAAACTAAAGGAAATGGAAGACAAGGCTGTGACACTTCCTCATAAGCAAAAAAGGTTGCATGCAGAAAAGGTGGCCAAGGCTACTGGGATGGCAATTGGGGGAGACAGAGATGAAATGGAAGGCCTGTCTTCTGATGGGGAACACTAGCTTATGCCTTCTAGGTTGGACTGCTGGGCTGTCTCTATCTGAGATGCTTTCTACTCAAGCCAGTCACATCTTGAGAGATCCCCAGTATTATGTTGGCTGCTGGATTTGATTTTAGGGCCCCCCTTAATGTTAGTTTTTAGTAGGGAGCTCAGAGAAGTCTTTCTTCTTGAGTGCAGTGACAATAAGAATTTCTAAAACTTTTCTTGGTGCTAGGAGTGGGAAAGTGTGAATGTCAGAAGTCTGTGTGATTTGCCAAACATACAGAGGTAGGCAATGAAGCAGCCACTCTCTGCAGTCTTTGTGCTGCACCTGCACCTTGTCATTCATGCCCCAAGACAGGAGCTGTGCATGATGGTGTAAGTATCCCCATCCAAGTAGCTGGCACCTAAAGCTCTGATGCTTTTTGCTGAAGGAAAAGAGGGAGTAAGGCATAAAAAGTAAAGCCAGATTACTATTCTGAGCTGTAGAAATCTCAAGTCAGCTGGGCGTGGTGGCACACACCTGTAATCCCAGCACTTGGGAGGCTGAGGCAGGAGGATTGGTGCGAGTTTGAGACCAGCTGGGGCTACAAAACTGAGCTCAAGGCCAGCCTGAACTGCATAGCGAGACCCTGTCTCAAAAAAAAAAAAAAAAAAAAAAAAAAAAAAAGCTCAAGTCAACAGCTTCTGATATTTCCAGTTCTGCTGATAGCCCACTATTATTATGGAAGACTGGACTGTGTATACATCTACTTTCTGTTAGCTCAATGAGAAGTGATATTTGTACAAATAGTGTTTAGAAAAGTTAACATGTCTGTATTTTTTACTCTGAGCAACTACTATGAAGACAATGATATGCAATGTATTAGTTATTATAGCTGTCCTACTAACCTGTTTTTGAAACTGTCTCAATGTTAATTCCTTCTCATTAAAATTAATAAAATTTAAAAACAATAAAAAGAAAAGACAGAGCTCCAGATTTAGTTTGTGCCACAGGGTGAGGAGCTGGGCAGAGTCAGTGGCCCATTGGTGTCTAACTTAGAAGCTTTTCTGAATATTTCTTTGAGGTGTAGTGTCTGAGTTTGCAGTACAAAGAATTGAAAACCGGTGTATATTTTAGAATGCGAAATAAAGCACAGGTCCCCCCCCAAAAAAAAAAAATTCAGAGGCCAACTAATAGCGTTATTTCTCTTACTTAATTTCGTTGGTGCTGTAGTACAAGAACAAATTCGGATTGTTGAAGGGTAATCCTTAATGTAGAAGCTTCACATTTAGATAAATTCGTCTATCATTTGGTTATGTAGTTCCACGATAATACTTACAACCATTTGCAGACAGTAAGTTGAAATGCTTTTTGAAGTTGAAGCTTGTAAAATAAAAAGAAAAAATCCAGGGGCCAGCAAGATAGCTCCATGGCACAAGTGCCTACCTGGCAAGTGTAAGGTCATGAATTTGAACCCCAGTCCCACCAAAAAAATAAAATTAAATATTAAAAAATCCAGTTTTAGAAGAATTTTCTTAAAATCCATTTAAAAGCTGTATTATTAATATTTCTTCAGCTACTACATCAGATTTTGAAATATCGAAAATGTATAAAATATTTTTCCAAAATATTAGAGTATTGCATGCCATGAACAATTTAATGTTTTGAATTAGTTGAGAAATGGAGGTAAAATATTAAATGTCACTAAATTAGAGTTCGCTTTTACATGTAGGTAAAACAATGTTTCACTGAAATTAGGGCAAGAAATTGCTGTCTTAATTTTTGTCTTCCAGCTTTATGAACTGAAGCATTGCCATAAATATGCAAAGAAAACTCCTTTAAAATATCTTGAATTACTTTGTCAGAGAAAGTAGTGTAACACAAGACTATTGTCCATTGTGTAATTTTAAGGCATTCATTTATTTGATCAACAAAATAGTTATCAATGCTGCGGACCTTAAACTAAAGTTAGTGTTAGACTTAGGGGAAAAAAATCATTGATTCTAATTATTGGTTGTTATAGGAAAATGTGACAGAAATCATGTAAATAAGGCTCCAACTTTGATGTATTGTAAAGTGTCAATTTTGTAGCACTTTACCTAAGAAAATAAAATAGGCACTTGTGACAACATTCCCAATGAATAAAAAATTTCTGTGCCTAGGAAATACAATATTGAGTGTTCTTTCTCATTGATGAGATGCCAGTTTACATAAAAAAGTACTTTGATGGAAGTAAAAAAGATTTTTTTTGTGTGTGTGTCTAACATCAACTACCAGATAATCAGCACTATTTCTGTGTAGAAAAATACAACATGAAAGGTTTTCATCTGTGAAGAACACAGAGAGAAGAAACATACTTTCCCATAGGGTGCACTCCACCGTACCTACCCAACAGATAGATCCCCAGTGAAAGTAGAACTAAAGTGCTTGGGCAGTTTTAGATGCAGGTTCAGAATCTAAAAACACAGCTTTTTTGATTTGGGTCTTTAGATCACTTGTGCTCTCTTACATTCACAGTGTTAATCTTTGTGAGACAGATTAGCTTATTTCTGACTACTACCTTAGTGTTGTATAGGAAATAAGAGGAGTGATTGATAATTTTAAGGAATTCAAAAAGATAAATTACGCTTGACATGAGAAAGCACTGTGAGACTAGGAAGTGTGTATTCAAGGCATGTTCGCTATAGATGTAAGTGGAGGTGAAGGCATGTTGTGGAAAGTTATTTATGACATTGTTTACTTACCTTGAATTGCTGAAGTTTGATATTCAGAAACAAATTCTTCACAAAATATGTGCGTAACGCTTTCACAAATTTTCTCTTTCCACCTGTAACACAGTCACAATCTCAAAGTCCTTCTCTTTACTTAATGAGTAATGGATCACTCTAAAAACAGTTTTTGAGCATTTCCAAAGTCCATTGACTTTGTTGATAATGGAGACTTAACACTGACGTATGAGAAGAGAGGACAAGCTAAGTTAACTAAGGACCAGAAAATAGTGCAAACCTAATGAATTGAATATTTCAACAATTAGTGCTTGGTCCACTAAATATAAGGAAAATGCGCTGACTTCTCTGCATGCTGAAATATTAATTAACATCTATGTGAGGCATAATAAGCTATTCTGATTGGTTTAGTATTTTAAAAGAAGAGAAAGAAAATCTGTGAGTTGATAATATTTCAAACACCTTTGCAAAAACAAGGAACAAGGAAATAGCTATTATTTATTTATTTATTTATTTATTTATTTATTTATTTATTTTTATGCATTTGGCTGCTACAAACTCTCCCTCCATACCTCAGACTCCTGCTGATCATCCTGCTTTCAGCCTCCACAGCACTGGGATTGCAGACTTGCGCCACTATGCCCAGATGCTGCCAGTTTATCACATTCCTCGGCTGAGGCTGGCATGGTATGTGGTGGCAGGGATTGACTGCTGTTGACCGCTGCCCCGGTCCCTCTGCTTGACTAAGTTTGCCTAAGCAGGAGCTTTAGTTTGTTGAGCTATCTCACCTGCCTTAAAATAGCTGTTTGTTAATAACTGATGTGAAATGAAATTAACTCTTTTACCAGATGAACAGTTTTGAATGAAACTTTACTTGGTTTTCCAGAATTGTGCCAAAAGAAATTATTTTTAAACAGAAAAGATGAAATTGTCTAAGGAACATTGAGAAACAGGCGTTTCAAGGAAGCTGAATGGTGAGATACACTCTTAAGATAAATGGTACAACTTAAAACACCACCAAAACCTCTCCTGTGCTTGATGTCACGGACAAGTGAAATGGACTGGGCTCGGGGTGCTGAGCTAAGAGAGTTCTCCACGGATGAGCTCGTAGTTACAGGTACTCCATGATGGGATCTGGCGGGAAGAGTGGGTCTCAGGCTCCTCTCTCTGCTCCTGGCCGCAGGGCATTGAATGGTGCTCCTCTGCTTCACCGTCCCACCCTGCTTCTGACTGGTGGAGAAGTGAAAGCTCTAAATTCATAACCCCATAAACTTTCCTTTATTCTCTGAATAAGGTTGTGAAGGAGAACACAAAGCCAGGTTGGGGGCCAATGCCTATGGTCCCAGAGGACAGGAAGCTGAGATGGGGGTTCTTGACTTCACGCCCAGCTAGGAAAGCATAACACATTTGTGAAGTTCTGTCTAAAAAAAAACCAAGAAAAGAGATAGGGATGCAGCTAAGTGTGAAACTCATTGGTTCCATTTCCAGTGCTCTTCACTGCTGCACACACACGCACACACACACACACACACACACACAGAATTTAAAGGAAGTAGAGCTTTCATCATAGAATTAGCAAATTCTAGTCTAGTTCTTTCTCATATATTATTAAAATAAGAATAAAGCTCATAGGCTGAGAATGAGAAATGCTGCTATTTGAAGAAAATATATATGAAACATTCGTCTGAGAGAATAATTAGTCAGAAATATGTACTAGTGTCTGGGCAGGTACAAAGACCCACCAATGTTTGTGGTTAAATATTTACACTGACAAAAAATCTCCATCGTATTTTCTTCTTTATATGTAAAAGCTTTGCCAGAATGCACAATTACTGTGAAATTTCACTACTTGGTTTAAAACGATGCATGATGAAATCATGAAATTAAATTGTGATTACTGAAATAATAATTTACAAGCAAAGTATACTACAGAGAGTTAAGTATGAACTTTTGTAGTTACTAAGGAACAAGTGAATCTTTTTAAAATGTTAGATTAAAATGTACCACAGTTTTTGAAAAAAATAAAAAATGCAGGGCTGGCAAGATAGCTCAGTGGGCTAAGTTCCTGTTCAGGAAAGCACAGGGACCAGGGTTTGATCCCCAGAACCACATGCTGGTATGGCCCCACTCTCGGGCATACCGAGCCGGTCATTGAGTCCAGGCTTCGTGGTGCCCACCCGTAATTCCAGCACTAAAGAGGCTGAAAAAAGGAGGATCACTGTGATTCCAAGCTGCACAGTGAAACTCTGTACCATATACATAAATTTTAAAACAAAACTAGAATAACTTGTAAATAGAAACTGTTGCTTACTGAAGTGTTTGGTAGGCAGATTTATGGTAAGTAATGTAGTAAAATAATACAATATTGAAATTTTAAAGGAGCCTGTTAAATAGAACTGCATCTGAATAATGTTAAAAAATGAAACTACAAATTCTTACAAATTTCAGAAGATTAAAGTACAAAATTTTATAGTAGTAAACAAAAAAATCACCTTAAGAAGAATAATACAGTGAGGTCAACAATCTCCTCCTTAGCAAATGAGTTAAAGGAGGCAGCAAAAATTGTTAAGTGGAAGAGAAAGAATATGGATATAAGGTTACAGTATGTAAGCACTGTAATTACTGTTAGATTATCATTATATTAATTCTTATTAACATGTTTTATCTTTAGAGAAGTTTTACATTTATATATAAAATGTGTTTATGTCATCTCTTAATTGTATGTGTAATAATTATTGTTTTAATTTCTATTTTCTTAATACAAGTTCTTGCTACGCAGTTGGAATTCAAAGCCATCCTGCTGTCTCAGCCTCCCCAGCACCGTAATTACAGGTGTGTACCACTGTATTAGTTACTTTTTGCTCGTTGCTGGGACAAATACCCAACACTCAAAATGAAGGAAGGAAAGGTTTATTTAGCTCACAGTTCATAGAGGTTTCAGTCCATATTCGGCTGGCCCAAGGCTGAGTGGAGCAGGGTGGAGAGCATCCAGTTCATGGCAGCGGAACAGCAACAAAATGGTGGCAGAGGCAGCCAACCAAACAGGGCAGCAGAGCAGCAGCAACAGCTAGAGCTCCAGTCTGTCTCTCTGTCTCTCTTTATATTACATTCAGGCTCTCCGCCTTAGCTCCCGCCCTAGGCTACACCCATAATCCCAGAAGTACTTCCACCCATAATCCCATCAGTACTAAAACCTATAATCCCAGGGATCATGGATCAAGTCTCAAACTCTAGAAGTCCC